>JAKDEW010000956.1:0-83508 GCA_021963965.1 Artemisiospiza belli
GCAAGCTTTGCTGCATGTGCCTGCACTTGCTGGCCTATGGCGTGCCTGCATTTTGATGGCTTTGACTTTGGGAAAGATTTTTTCTTTTTTTTTTTTTTTTTTGTTTTAAGTATTCATGCCATGTCCCTCATATCTTGCCCCCTAAGTTGTGTCTTCCTCCTTGACTTTTTCCCCTGCTTTTGCAACATCTGTGAGCTTAGTTTTGGCACCTTTTGGTCCTTTGCAATGCACGTGATAGAAACCCACGCCATTTTTTTAGAGTCAGTAATTTCCCAAATTTTCTTTTTTTCTCCTCCAATTGCAATTCCTTTGATGTTGTCTCCATTCCATCGTGTTTGTAAGTCCTTCTTTTCTGTTTTGGCCTTCAGTGGGGATCAGTTTTGGCAAGCTTTGCTGCATGTGCCTGCCCTTGCTGGCGTATGGCCTGCCTGCATTTTGATGGCTTTGACTTTGGGAAAGATTTTTTCTTTTTTTTTTTTATTATTTTAGGTATTCATGCCATGTCCCTCATATCTTGCCCCCTAAGTTGTGTCTTCCTCCTTGACTTTTTCCCCTGCTTTTGCAACATCTGTGAGCTTAGTTTTGGCACCTTTTGGTCCTTTGCAATGCAGCTGATTTCCTCACAGCCTATTTTCTGAAGAGACTAAAATTCCCGATTTTCTGCTTTTTTCAATTGCATTTCATTTGAACCTATCTCCTTTCCAGAGTGTTTGTAAGCCTTTCTTTTGGGATTCGCAAGATTCCTTTTCCCTTCCCGAAAGGAAATTTCATTTCCTTTCGGGAAGGGAAAAGGAATCTTGCGATTTCAGTGGGGACCAATAGAGGAATCTTTGGTGCATGTCCCTGCACTTGCTGGCAGGCCATGCCTTTTGATGCCTTTGACTTTGGGAAAGATTTTTTTCTTTTTTTGGTTGTTTTCTGAAGTATTCATGCCATGTCCCTCATATCTTGCTCCCTAAGTTGTGTCTTCCTCCTTGACTTTTTCCCCTGCTTTTGCAACATCTGTGAGCTTAGTTTCGGCACCTTTTGGTCCTTTGCACTGCACCTGATATAAACCCTAGGCCACTTTCTAAGAGTCATAAATTTCCCAAATTTTCTTTTTTTCTCCTCCAATTGCAATTCCTTTGATGTTGTCTCCATTCCAGCGTGTTTGTAGGTCCTTCTTTTCTGTTTTGGCCTTCAGTGGGGATCAATTTTGGCAAGCTTTGCTGCATGTGCCTGCCCTTGGTGGTGTATGGCCTGCCTGCATTTTGATGGCTTTGACTTTGGGAAAGATTTTTTCTTTTTTTTTTTTTTTTGTTTTAAGTATTCATGCCATGTCCCTCATATCTTGCCCCCTAAGTTGTGTCTTCCTCCTTGACTTTTTCCCCTGCTTTTGCAACATCTGTGAGCTTAGTTTTGGCACCTTTTGGTCCTTTGCAATGCACGTGATAGAAACCCATGCCATTTTTTTAGAGTCAGTAATTTCCCAAATTTTCTTTTTTTCTCCTCCAATTGCAATTCCTTTGATGTTGTCTGCATTCCATCGTGTTTGTAAGTCCTTCTTTTCTGTTTTGGCCTTTAGTGGGGATCAGTTTTGGCAAGCTTTGCTGCATGTGCCTGCCCTTGGTGGCGTATGGCCTGCCTGCATTTTGATGGCTTTGACTTTGGGAAAGATTTTTTCTTTTTTTTTTTTATTATTTTAGGTATTCATGCCATGTCCCTCATATCTTGCCCCCTAAGTTGTGTCTTCCTCCTTGACTTTTTCCCCTGCTTTTGCAACATCTGTGAGCTTAGTTTTGGCACCTTTTGGTCCTTTGCAATGCAGCTGATTTCCTCACAGCCTATTTTTTGAAGAGACTAAAATTCCCGATTTTCTGCTTTTTTCAATTGCATTTCATTTGAACCTATCTCCTTTCCAGAGTGTTTGTAAGCCTTTCTTTTGGGATTCGCAAGATTCCTTTTCCCTTCCCGAAAGGAAATTTCATTTCCTTTCGGGAAGGGAAAAGGAATCTTGCGATTTCAATGGGGACCAATAGAGGAATCTTTGGTGCATGTCCCTGCACTTGATGGCAGGCCATGCCTTTTGATGGCTTTGACTTTGGGAAAAATTTTTTTCTTTTTTTGGTTGTTTTCTGAAGTGTTCATGCCATGTCCCTCACATCTTGCCCCCTAAGTTGTGTCTTCCTCCTTGTCTTTTTCCCCTGCTTTTGCAACATCTGTGAGCTTAGTTTTTGCATCTTTTGGTCCTTTGCACTGCACCTGATATAAACCCAGGCCATTTTCTTAGAATCACTAACTTACCCAAATTTTCTTTTTTTCTCATAGAAATTGAATTCCTTTCATGTTGTCTCCATTGCAGCGTGTTTGTAAGTCCTTCTTTTCTGTTTTGGCCTTCAGTGGGGATCAATTTTGGCAAGCTTTGCTGCATGTGCCTGCACTTGCTGGCCTATGGCCTGCCTGCATTTTGATGGCTTTGACTTTGGGAAAGATTTTTTCTTTTTTTTTTTTTTATTATTTTAAGTATTCACGCCATGTCCCTCACATCTTGCCCCCTAAGTTGTTTCTTCCTCCTTGACTTTTTCCCCTGCTTTTGCAACATCTGTGAGCTTAGTTTTGGCATCTTTTGGTCCTTTGCACTGCACCTGCTAAAACCCCAGGCCACTTTCTAAGAGTCATTAAATTTCCCAAATTTTCTTTTTTTCTCCTCCAATTGCAATTCCTTTGATGGTGTCTCCATTCCAGCGTGTTTGTAGGTCCTTCTTTTCTGTTTTGGCCTTCAGTGGGGATCAATTTTGGCAAGCTTTGCTGCATGTGCCTGCCCTTGGTGGTGTATGGCCTGCCTGCATATTGATGGCTTTGACTTTGGGAAAGATTTTTTCTTTTTTTTTTTTTTTTTTGTTTTAAGTATTCATGCCATGTCCCTCACATCTTGCCCCCTAAGTTCTGTCTTCCTCCTTGACTTTTTCCCCTGCTTTTGCAACATCTGTGAGCTTAGTTTTGGCACCTTTTGGTCCTTTGCAATGCAGCTGATTTCCTCACAGCCTATTTTTTGAAGAGACTAAAATTCCCGATTTTCTGCTTTTTTCAATTGCATTTCATTTGAACCTATCTCCTTTCCAGAGTGTTTGTAAGCCTTTCTTTTGGGATTCGCAAGATTCCTTTTCCCCTTCCCGAAAGGAAATTTCATTTCCTTTCGGGAAGGGAAAAGGAATCTTGCGATTTCAATGGGGACCAATAGAGGAATCTTTGGTGCATGTCCCTGCACTTGATGGCAGGCCATGCCTTTTGATGGCTTTGACTTTGGGGAAAAATTTTTTTCTTTTTTTGGTTGTTTTCTGAAGTGTTCATGCCATGTCCCTCACATCTTGCCCCCTAAGTTGTGTCTTCCTCCTTGTCTTTTTCCCCTGCTTTTGCAACATCTGTGAGCTTAGTTTTTGCATCTTTTGGTCCTTTGCACTGCACCTGATATAAACCCAGCCATTTTCTTAGAATCACTAACTTACCCAAATTTTCTTTTTTTCTCATAGAAATTGAATTCCTTTCATGTTGTCTCCATTCCAGCGTGTTTGTAAGTCCTTCTTTTCTGTTTTGGCCTTCAGTGGGGATCAATTTTGGCAAACTTTGCTGCATGTGCCTGCCCTTGGTGGCGTATGGCCTGCCTGCATTTTGATGGCTTTGACTTTGGGAAAGATTTTTTCTTTTTTTTTTTTTTTATTATTTTAAGTATTCATGCCATGTCCCTCACATCTTGCCCCCTAAGTTGTTTCTTCCTCCTTGACTTTTTCCCCTGCTTTTGCAACATCAGTGAGCTTAGTTTTGGCATCTTTTGGTCCTTTGCACTGCACCTGCTAAAAGCCCAGGCCACTTTCTAAGAGTCATTAAATTTCCCAAATTTTCTTTTTTTCTCCTCCAATTGCAATTCCTTTGATGGTGTCTCCATTCCAGCGTGTTTGTAGGTCCTTCTTTTCTGTTTTGGCCTTCAGTGGGGATCAATTTTGGCAAGCTTTGCTGCATGTGCCTGCCCTTGGTGGTGTATGGCCTGCCTGCATTTTGATGGCTTTGACTTTGGGAAAGATTTTTTCTTTTTTTTTTTTTTTTTTTTGTTTAAGTATTCATGCCATGTCCCTCACATCTTGCCCCCTAAGTTGTGTCTTCCTCCTTGACCTTTTTCCCCTGCTTTTGCAACATCTGTGAGCTTAGTTTTGGCACCTTTTGGTCCTTTGCAATGCAGCTGATTTCCTCACAGCCTATTTTTTGAAGAGACTAAAATTCCCGATTTTCTGCTTTTTTCAATTGCATTTCATTTGAACCTATCTCCTTTCCAGAGTGTTTGTAAGCCTTTCTTTTGGGATTCGCAAGATTCCTTTTCCCTTCCCGAAAGGAAATTTCATTTCCTTTCGGGAAGGGAAAAGGAATCTTGCGATTTCAATGGGGACCAATAGAGGAATCTTTGGTGCATGTCCCTGCACTTGATGGCAGGCCATGGCTTTTGATGGCTTTGACTTTGGGAAAGATTTTTTTCTTTTTTTGGTTGTTTTCTGAAGTGTTCATGCCATGTCCCTCACATCTTGCCCCGTAAGTTGTGTCTTCCTCCTTGTCTTTTTCCCCTGCTTTTGCAACATCTGTGAGCTTAGTTTTGGCACCTTTTGGTCCTTTGCACTGCACCTGATATAAACCCAGGCCATTTTCTTAGAGTCACTAATTTCCCAATTTTTTTTTTTCTCCTCCAATTCCAATTCCTTTGATGCTGTCTCCATTCCAGCGTGTTTGTAAGTCCTTCTTTTCTGTTTTGGCCTTCAGTGGGGATCAATTTTGGCAAGCTTTGCTGCATGTGCCTGCCCTTGGTGGTGTATGGCCTGCCTGCATTTTGATGGCTTTGACTTTGGGAAAGATTTTTTTCTTTTTTTGGTTGTTTTCTGAAGTGTTCATGCCATGTCCCTCACATCTTGCCCCCTAGGTTGTGTCTTCCTCCTTGTCTTTTTCCCCTGCTTTTGCAACATCTGTGAGCTTAGTTTTGGCACCTTTTGGTTCTTTGCACTGCACCTGATAGAAACCCAGGCCATTTTTTTAAAGTCAGTAATTTCCCTAATTTTCTTTTTTTCTCCTCCAATTGCAAATCCTTTGATGTTGTATCCTTTCCAGCGTGTTTGTAAGTCCTTCTTTTCTGTTTTGGCCTTCAGTGGGGATCAATTTTGGCAAACTTTGCTGCATGTGCCTGCACTTGCTGGCGTATGGCCTGCCTGCATTTGATGGCTTTGACTTTGGGAAGGATTTTTTCTTTGCCATGTCCCCTCATATCTTGCTCCCTAAGTTGTGTCTTCCTCCTTGACTTTTCCCCTGCTTTTGCAACATCTGTGAGCTTAGTTTCGGCACCTTTTGGTCCTTTGCACTGCACCTGCTAAAATCCCAGGCCACTTTCTAAGAGTCATTAAATTTCCCAAATTTTCTTTTTTTCTCCTCCAATTGCAATTCCTTTGATGTTGTCTCCATTCCAGCGTGTTTGTAGGTCCTTCTTTTCTGTTTTGGCCTTCAGTGGGGATCAATTTTGGCAAGCTTTGCTGCATGTGCCTGCCCTTGGTGGCGTATGGCCTGCCTGCATTTTGATGGCTTTGACTTTGGGAAAGATTTTTTCTTTTTTTTTTTTTTATTTTTTTAAGTATTCATGCCATGTCCCTCATATCTTGCCCCCTAAGTTGTGTCTTCCTCCTTCACTTTTAACCCTGCTTTTGCAACATCTGTGAGCTTAGTTTTTGCATCTTTTGGTCCTTTGCACTGCACCTGATATAAACCCCAGGCCACTTTCTAAGAGTCATAAATTTTCCAAATTTTCTTTTTTTCTCCTCCAATTGCAATTCCTTTGATGGTGTCTCCATTCCAGCGTGTTTGTAAGTCCTTCTTTTCTGTTTTGGCCTTCAGTGGGGATCAATTTTGGCAAGCTTTGCTGCATGTGCCTGCACTTGCTGGCCTATGGCCTGCCTGCATTTTGATGGCTTTGACTTTGGGAAAGATTTTTTCTTTTTTTTTTTTTTTTGTTTTAAGTATTCATGCCATGTCCCTCATATCTTGCCCCCTAAGTTGTGTCTTCCTCCTTGACTTTTTCCCCTACTTTTGCAACATCTGTGAGCTTAGTTTTGGCACCTTTTGGTCCTTTGCACTGCAACTGATATAAACCCCAGGTCATTTTCTTAGAGTCACTAAATTTCCCAAATTTTCTTTTTTTCTCCTCCAATTGCAATTCCTTTGATGTTGTCTCCATTCCAGCGTGTTTGTAAGTCCTTCTTTTCTGTTTTGGCCTTCAGTGGGGATCAATTTTGGCAAACTTTGCTGCATGTGCCTGCACTTGCTGGCGTATGGCCTGCCTGCATTTTGATGGCTTTGACTTTGGGAAGGTTTTTTCTTTTTTTTTTTTTTTTTTTTTTTTTGTTTGAAGTACTCATACCATGTCCCTCATATCTTGCTCCCTAAGTTGTGTCTTCCTCCTTCAATTTTTCCCCTGCTTTTGCAACATCTGTGAGCTTAGTTTTTGCATCTTTTGGTCCTTTGCACTGCACCTGATATAAACCCAGGCCATTTTCTTAGAGTCACTAAATTTCCCAAATTTTTCTTTTTTTCTCCTCCAATTGCAAATCCTTTGATGTTGACTCCATTCCAGCGTGTTTGTAGGTCCTTCTTTTCTGTTTTGGCCTTCAGTGGGGATCAATTTTGGCAAACTTTGCTGCATGTGCCTGCCCTTGGTGGCGTATGGCCTGCCTGCATTTTGATGGCTTTGACTTTGGGAAAGATTTTTTCTTTTTTTTTTTTTTTTTTTATTTTAAGTATTCATGCCATGTCCCTCATATCTTGCCCCTAAGTTGTGTCTTTCTCCTTGACTTTTTCCCCTGCTTTTTGCAACATCTGTGAGCTTAGTTTGGCACCTTTTGGTCCTTTGCAATGCACGTGATAGAAACCCACGCCATTTTTTTAGAGTCAGTAATTTCCCAAATTTTCTTTTTTTCTCCTCCAATTGCAATTCCTTTGATGTTGTCTCCATTCCAGCGTGTTTGTAAGTCCTTCTTTTCTGTTTTGGCCTTCAGTGGGGATCAGTTTTGGCAAGCTTTGCTGCATGTGCCTGCCCTTGCTGGCGTATGGCCTGCCTGCATTTTGATGGCTTTGACTTTGGGAAAGATTTTTTCTTTTTTTTTTTTATTATTTTAGGTATTCATGCCATGTCCCTCATATCTTGCCCCCTAAGTTGTGTCTTCCTCCTTGACTTTTTCCCCTGCTTTTGCAACATCTGTGAGCTTAGTTTTGGCACCTTTTGGTCCTTTGCAATGCAGCTGATTTCCTCACAGCCTATTTTTTGAAGAGACTAAAATTCCCGATTTTCTGCTTTTTTCAATTGCATTTCATTTGAACCTATCTCCTTTCCAGAGTGTTTGTAAGCCTTTCTTTTGGGATTCGCAAGATTCCTTTTCCCTTCCCGAAAGGAAATTTCATTTCCTTTCGGGAAGGGAAAAGGAATCTTGCGATTTCAGTGGGGACCAATAGAGGAATCTTTGGTGCATGTCCCTGCACTTGATGGCAGGCCATGCCTTTTGATGCCTTTGACTTTGGGAAAGATTTTTTTCTTTTTTTGGTTGTTTTCTGAAGTATTCATGCCATGTCCCTCATATCTTGCTCCCTAAGTTGTGTCTTCCTCCTTGACTTTTTCCCCTGCTTTTGCAACATCTGTGAGCTTAGTTTCGGCACCTTTTGGTCCTTTGCACTGCACCTGATATAAACCCTAGGCCACTTTCTAAGAGTCATAAATTTCCCAAATTTTCTTTTTTTCTCCTCCAATTGCAATTCCTTTGATGTTGTCTCCATTCCAGCGTGTTTGTAGGTCCTTCTTTTCTGTTTTGGCCTTCAGTGGGGATCAATTTTGGCAAGCTTTGCTGCATGTGCCTGCCCTTGGTGGTGTATGGCCTGCCTGCATTTTGATGGCTTTGACTTTGGGAAAGATTTTTCTTTTTTTTTTTTTTGTTTTAAGTATTCATGCCATGTGCCTCATATCTTGCCCCCTAAGTTGTGTCTTCCTCCTTGACTTTTTCCCCTGCTTTTGCAACATCTGTGAGCTTAGTTTTGGCACCTTTTGGTCCTTTGCAATGCACGTGATAGAAACCCATGCCATTTTTTTAGAGTCAGTAATTTCCCAAATTTTCTTTTTTTCTCCTCCAATTGCAATTCCTTTGATGTTGTCTGCATTCCATCGTGTTTGTAAGTCCTTCTTTTCTGTTTTGGCCTTTAGTGGGGATCAGTTTTGGCAAGCTTTGCTGCATGTGCCTGCCCTTGGTGGCGTATGGCCTGCCTGCATTTTGATGGCTTTGACTTTGGGAAAGATTTTTTCTTTTTTTTTTTTATTATTTTAGGTATTCATGCCATGTCCCTCATATCTTGCCCCCTAAGTTGTGTCTTCCTCCTTGACTTTTTCCCCTGCTTTTGCAACATCTGTGAGCTTAGTTTTGGCACCTTTTGGTCCTTTGCAATGCAGCTGATTTCCTCACAGCCTATTTTTTGAAGAGACTAAAATTCCCGATTTTCTGCTTTTTTCAATTGCATTTCATTTGAACCTATCTCCTTTCCAGAGTGTTTGTAAGCCTTTCTTTTGGGATTCGCAAGATTCCTTTTCCCTTCCCGAAAGGAAATTTCATTTCCTTTCGGGAAGGGAAAAGGAATCTTGCGATTTCAATGGGGACCAATAGAGGAATCTTTGGTGCATGTCCCTGCACTTGATGGCAGGCCATGCCTTTTGATGGCTTTGACTTTGGGAAAAATTTTTTTCTTTTTTTGGTTGTTTTCTGAAGTGTTCATGCCATGTCCCTCACATCTTGCCCCCTAAGTTGTGTCTTCCTCCTTGTCTTTTTCCCCTGCTTTTGCAACATCTGTGAGCTTAGTTTTTGCATCTTTTGGTCCTTTGCACTGCACCTGATATAAACCCAGGCCATTTTCTTAGAATCACTAACTTACCCAAATTTTCTTTTTTTCTCATAGAAATTGAATTCCTTTCATGTTGTCTCCATTCCAGCGTGTTTGTAAGTCCTTCTTTTCTGTTTTGGCCTTCAGTGGGGATCAATTTTGGCAAACTTTGCTGCATGTGCCTGCCCTTGGTGGCGTATGGCCTGCCTGCATTTTGATGGCTTTGACTTTGGGAAAGATTTTTTCTTTTTTTTTTTTTTTATTATTTTAAGTATTCATGCCATGTCCCTCACATCTTGCCCCCTAAGTTGTTTCTTCCTCCTTGACTTTTTCCCCTGCTTTTGCAACATCAGTGAGCTTAGTTTTGGCATCTTTTGGTCCTTTGCACTGCACCTGCTAAAAGCCCAGGCCACTTTCTAAGAGTCATTAAATTTCCCAAATTTTCTTTTTTTCTCCTCCAATTGCAATTCCTTTGATGGTGTCTCCATTCCAGCGTGTTTGTAGGTCCTTCTTTTCTGTTTTGGCCTTCAGTGGGGATCAATTTTGGCAAGCTTTGCTGCATGTGCCTGCCCTTGGTGGTGTATGGCCTGCCTGCATTTTGATGGCTTTGACTTTGGGAAAGATTTTTTCTTTTTTTTTTTTTTTTTTGTTTTAAGTATTCATGCCATGTCCCTCACATCTTGCCCCCTAAGTTGTGTCTTCCTCCTTGACTTTTTCCCCTGCTTTTGCAACATCTGTGAGCTTAGTTTTGGCACCTTTTGGTCCTTTGCAATGCAGCTGATTTCCTCACAGCCTATTTTTTGAAGAGACTAAAATTCCCGATTTTCTGCTTTTTTCAATTGCATTTCATTTGAACCTATCTCCTTTCCAGAGTGTTTGTAAGCCTTTCTTTTGGGATTCGCAAGATTCCTTTTCCCTTCCCGAAAGGAAATTTCATTTCCTTTCGGGAAGGGAAAAGGAATCTTGCGATTTCAATGGGGACCAATAGAGGAATCTTTGGTGCATGTCCCTGCACTTGATGGCAGGCCATGGCTTTTGATGGCTTTGACTTTGGGAAAGATTTTTTTCTTTTTTTGGTTGTTTTCTGAAGTGTTCATGCCATGTCCCTCACATCTTGCCCCGTAAGTTTTGTCTTCCTCCTTGTCTTTTTCCCCTGCTTTTGCAACATCTGTGAGCTTAGTTTTGGCACCTTTTGGTCCTTTGCACTGCACCTGATATAAACCCAGGCCATTTTCTTAGAGTCACTAAATTTCCCAATTTTTTTTTTTCTCCTCCAATTCCAATTCCTTTGATGCTGTCTCCATTCCAGCGTGTTTGTAAGTCCTTCTTTTCTGTTTTGGCCTTCAGTGGGGATCAATTTTGGCAAGCTTTGCTGCATGTGCCTGCCCTTGGTGGTGTATGGCCTGCCTGCATTTTGATGGCTTTGACTTTGGGAAAGATTTTTTTCTTTTTTTGGTTGTTTTCTGAAGTGTTCATGCCATGTCCCTCACATCTTGCCCCCTAGGTTGTGTCTTCCTCCTTGTCTTTTTCCCCTGCTTTTGCAACATCTGTGAGCTTAGTTTTGGGACCTTTTGGTTCTTTGCACTGCACCTGATAGAAACCCAGGCCATTTTTTTAGAGTCAGTAATTTCCCTAATTTTCTTTTTTTCTCCTCCAATTGCAAATCCTTTGATGTTGTATCCATTCCAGCGTGTTTGTAAGTCCTTCTTTTCTGTTTTGGCCTTCAGTGGGGATCAATTTTGGCAAACTTTGCTGCATGTGCCTGCACTTGCTGGCGTATGGCCTGCCTGCATTTTGATGGCTTTGACTTTGGGAAGGATTTTTTCTTTGCCATGTCCCTCATATCTTGCTCCCTAAGTTGTGTCTTCCTCCTTGACTTTTCCCCCTGCTTTTGCAACATCTGTGAGCTTAGTTTCGGCACCTTTTGGTCCTTTGCACTGCACCTGCTAAAATCCCAGGCCACTTTCTAAGAGTCATTAAATTTCCCAAATTTTCTTTTTTTCTCCTCCAATTGCAATTCCTTTGATGTTGTCTCCATTCCAGCGTGTTTGTAGGTCCTTCTTTTCTGTTTTGGCCTTCAGTGGGGATCAATTTTGGCAAGCTTTGCTGCATGTGCCTGCCCTTGGTGGCGTATGGCCTGCCTGCATTTTGATGGCTTTGACTTTGGGAAAGATTTTTTCTTTTTTTTTTTTTTATTTTTTTAAGTATTCATGCCATGTCCCTCATATCTTGCCCCCTAAGTTGTGTCTTCCTCCTTCACTTTTAACCCTGCTTTTGCAACATCTGTGAGCTTAGTTTTTGCATCTTTTGGTCCTTTGCACTGCACCTGATATAAACCCCAGGCCACTATCTAAGAGTCACTAAATTTCCCAAATTTTCTTTTTTTCTCCTCCAATTGCAAATCCTTTGATGTTGACTCCATTCCAGCGTGTTTGTAGGTCCTTCTTTTCTGTTTTGGCCTTCAGTGGGGATCAATTTTGGCAAACTTTGCTGCATGTGCCTGCCCTTGGTGGCGTATGGCCTGCCTGCATTTTGATGGCTTTGACTTTGGGAAAGATTTTTTCTTTTTTTTTTTTTTTTTTATTTTAAGTATTCATGCCATGTCCCTCATATCTTGCCCCCTAAGTTGTGTCTTTCTCCTTGACTTTTTCCCCTGCTTTTGCAACATCTGTGAGCTTAGTTTTTGCATCTTTTGGTCCTTTGCACTGCACCTGATATAAACCCCAGGTCATTTTCTTAGAGTCACTAAATTTCCCAAATTTTCTTTTTTTCTCCTCCAATTGCAATTCCTTTGATGGTGTCTCCATTCCAGCGTGTTTGTAAGTCCTTCTTTTCTGTTTTGGCCTTCAGTGGGGATCAATTTTGGCAAGCTTTGCTGCATGTGCCTGCCCTTGGTGGCGTATGGCCTGCCTGCATTTTGATGGCTTTGACTTTGGGAAAGATTTTTTCTTTTTTTTTTTTTTTTGTTTTAAGTATTCATGCCATGTCCCTCATATCTTGCCCCCTAAGTTGTGTCTTCCTCCTTGACTTTTTCCCCTGCTTTTGCAACATCTGTGAGCTTAGTTTTGGCACCTTTTGGTCCTTTGCAATGCAGCTGATTTCCTCACAGCCTATTTTTTGAAGAGACTAAAATTCCCGATTTTCTGCTTTTTTCAATTGCATTTCATTTGAACCTATCTCCTTTCCAGAGTGTTTGTAAGCCTTTCTTTTGGGATTCGCAAGATTCCTTTTCCCTTCCCGAAAGGAAATTTCATTTCATTTCGGGAAGGGAAAAGGAATCTTGCGATTTCAATGGGGACCAATAGAGGAATCTTTGGTGCATGTCCCTGCACTTGATGGCAGGCCATGCCTTTTGATGGCTTTGACTTTGGGAAAGATTTTTTTCTTTTTTTGGTTGTTTTCTGAAGTGTTCATGCCATGTCCCTCACATCTTGCCCCCTAAGTTGTGTCTTCCTCCTTGACTTTTTCCCCTGCTTTTGCAACATCTGTGAGCTTAGTTTTGGCACCTTTTGGCCCTTTGCACTGCACCTGATATAAACCCAGGCCATTTTCTTAGAATCACTAAATTTCCCAAATTTTCTTTTTTTCTCATAGAAATTGAATTCCTTTCATGTTGTCTCCATTCCAGCGTGTTTGTAAGTCCTTCTTTTCTGTTTTGGCCTTCAGTGGGGATCAATTTTGGCAAGCTTTGCTGCATGTGCCTGCACTTGCTGGCGTATGGCCTGCCTGCATTTTGATGGCTTTGACTTTGGGAAAGATTTTTTGTTATTTTTTTTTTTTGTTTTAAGTATTCATGCCATGTCCCTCATATCTTGCCCCCTAAGTTGTGTCTTCCTCCTTGACTTTTTCCCCTGCTTTTGCAACATCTGTGAGCTTAGTTTTGGCACCTTTTGGTCCTTTGCAATGCACGTGATAGAAACCCACGCCATTTTTTTAGAGTCAGTAATTTCCCAAATTTTCTTTTTTTCTCCTCCAATTGCAATTCCTTTGATGTTGTCTCCATTCCATCGTGTTTGTAAGTCCTTCTTTTCTGTTTTGGCCTTCAGTGGGGATCAGTTTTGGCAAGCTTTGCTGCATGTGCCTGCCCTTGGTGGCGTATGGCCTGCCTGCATTTTGATGGCTTTGACTTTGGGAAAGATTTTTTCTTTTTTTTTTTTATTATTTTAGGTATTCATGCCATGTCCCTCATATCTTGCCCCCTAAGTTGTGTCTTCCTCCTTGACTTTTTCCCCTGCTTTTTCAACATCTGTGAGCTTAGTTTTGGCACCTTTTGGTCCTTTGCAATGCAGCTGATTTCCTCAAAGCCTATTTTTTGAAGAGACTAAAATTCCCGATTTTCTGCTTTTTTCAATTGCATTTCATTTGAACCTATCTCCTTTCCAGAGTGTTTGTAAGCCTTTCTTTTGGGATTCGCAAGATTCCTTTTCCCTTCCCGAAAGGAAATTTCATTTCCTTTCGGGAAGGGAAAAGGAATCTTGCGATTTCAATGGGGACCAATAGAGGAATCTTTGGTGCATGTCCCTGCACTTGATGGCAGGCCATGCCTTTTGATGGCTTTGACTTTGGGAAAAATTTTTTTCTTTTTTTGGTTGTTTTCTGAAGTGTTCATGCCATGTCCCTCACATCTTGCCCCCTAAGTTGTGTCTTCCTCCTTGTCTTTTTCCCCTGCTTTTGCAACATCTGTGAGCTTAGTTTTGGCATCTTTTGGTCCTTTGCACTGCACCTGCTAAAACCCCAGGCCACTTTCTAAGAGTCATTAAATTTCCCAAATTTTCTTTTTTTCTCCTCCAATTGCAATTCCTTTGATGGTGTCTCCATTCCAGCGTGTTTGTAGGTCCTTCTTTTCTGTTTTGGCCTTCAGTGGGGATCAATTTTGGCAAGCTTTGCTGCATGTGCCTGCCCTTGGTGGTGTATGGCCTGCCTGCATTTTGATGGCTTTCACTTTGGGAAAGATTTTTTCTTTTTTTTTTTTTTTTTGTTTTAAGTATTCATGCCATGTCCCTCATATCTTGCCCCCTAAGTTGTGTCTTCCTCCTTGACTTTTTCCCCTGCTTTTGCAACATCTGTGAGCTTAGTTTTGGCACCTTTTGGTCCTTTGCACTGCACCTGATAAAATCCCAGGCCACTTTCTTAGAGTCACTAAATTTCCCAAATTTTCTTTTTTTCTCCTCCAATTGCAATTCCTTTGATGGTGTCTCCATTCCAGCGTGTTTGTAAGTCCTTCTTTTCTGTTTTGGCCTTCAGTGGGGATCAATTTTGGCAAGCTTTGCTGCATGTGCCTGCACTTGCTTGCGTATGGCCTGCCTGCATTTTGATGGCTTTGACTTTGGGGAAGATTTTTTTCTTTTTTTTTTTATTATTTTAAGTGTTCATGCCATGTCCCTCACATCTTGCCCCCTAAGTTGTGTCTTCCTCCTTGACTTTTTCCCCTGCTTTTGCAACATCTGTGAGCTTAGTTTTGGCACCTTTTGGTCCTTTGCAATGCAGCTGATTTCCTCACAGCCTATTTTTTGCAGAGACTAAAATTCCTGATTTTCTGCTTTTTTCAATTGCATTTCATTTGAACCTATCTCCTTTCCAGAGTGTTTGTAAGCCTTTCTTTTGGGATTCGCAAGATTCCTTTTCCCTTCCCGAAAGGAAATTTCATTTCATTTCGGGAAGGGAAAAGGAATCTTGCGATTTCAATGGGGACCAATAGAGGAATCTTTGGTGCATGTCCCTGCACTTGATGGCAGGCCATGCCTTTTGATGGCTTTGACTTTGGGAAAGATTTTTTTCTTTTTTTGGTTGTTTTCTGAAGTATTCATGCCATGTCCCTCACATCTTGCCCCCTAAGTTGTGTCTTCCTCCTTGACTTTTTCCCCTGCTTTTGCAACATCTGTGAGCTTAGTTTTGGCACCTTTTGGCCCTTTGCACTGCACCTGATATAAACCCAGGCCATTTTCTTAGAGTCACTAAATTTCCCAAATTTTCTTTTTTTCTCCTCCAATTGCAAATCCTTTGATGTTGTCTCCATTCCAGCGTGTTTGTAAGTCCTTCTTTTCTGTTTTGGCCTTCAGTGGGGATCAATTTTGGCAAGCTTTGCTGCATGTGCCTGCCCTTGGTGGCGTATGGCCTGCCTGCATTTTGATGGCTTTGACTTTGGGAAAGATTTTTTTCTTTTTTTTTTTTTTTTTTTTTGTTTTAAGTATTCATGCCATGTCCCTCATATCTTGCTCCCTAAGTTGTCTTCCTCCTTGACTTTTTCCCCTGCTTTTGCAACATCTGTGAGCTTAGTTTTGGCACCTTTTGGTCCTTTGCACTGCACCTGCTAAAACCCCAGGCCACTTTCTAAGAGTCATTAAATTTCCCAAATTTTCTTTTTTTCTCCTCCAATTGCAATTCCTTTGATGTTTTCTCCATTCCAGCGTGTTTGTAAGTCCTTCTTTTCTGTTTTGGCCTTCAGTGGGGATCAATTTTGGCAAACTTTGCTGCATGTGCCTGCCCTTGCTGGCGTATGGCCTGCCTGCATTTTGATTGCTTTGACTTTGGGAAAGATTTTTTCTTTTTTTTTTTATTATTTTAAGTATTCATGCCATGTCCCTCATATCTTGCCCCCTAAGTTGTGTCTTCCTCCTTGACTTTTTCCCCTGCTTTTGCAACATCTGTGAGCTTAGTTTTGGCACCTTTTGGTCCTTTGCACTGCACCTGATAGAAACCCAGGCCATTTTCTTAGAATCACTAACTTTCCCAAATTTTCTTTTTTTCTCATAGAAATTGAATTCCTTTCATGTTGTCTCCATTCCAGCGTGTTTGTAAGTCCTTCTTTTCTGTTTTGGCCTTCAGTGGGGATCAATTTTGGCAAGCTTTGCTGCATGTGCCTGCACTTGCTGGCGTATGGCCTGCCTGCGTTTTGATGGCTTTGACTTTGGGAAAGATTTTTTCTTTTCTTTTTTTTTATTTTTTTAAGTATTCATGCCATGTCCCTCACATCTTGCCCCCTAAGTTGTGTCTTCCTCCTTGACTTTTTCCCCTGCTTTTGCAACATCTGTGAGCTTAGTTTTGGCACCTTTTGGTCCTTTGCACTGCACCTGATATAAACCCAGGCCATTTTCTTAGAGTCACTAAATTTCCCAATTTTTCTTTTTCTCCTCCAATTGCAATTCCTTTGATGCTGTCTCCATTCCAGCGTGTTTGTAAGTCCTTCTTTTCTGTTTTGGCCTTCAGTGGGGATCAATTTTGGCAAACTTTTGCTGCATGTGCCTGCACTTGCTGGCGTATGGCCTGCCTGCATTTTGATGGCTTTGACTTTGGGATAGATTTCTTTTTTTTTTTTCTTTTTTTTGTTTTAAGTATTCATGCCATGTCCCTCATATCTTGCTCCCTAAGTTGTGTCTTCCTCCTTGACTTTTTCCCCTGCTTTTGCAACATCTGTGAGCTTAGTTTTGGCACCTTTTGGTCCTTTGCAATGCAGCTGATTTCCTCACAGCCTATTTTTTGAAGAGACTAAAATTCCCGATTTTCTGCTTTTTTCAATTGCATTTCATTTGAACCTATCTCCTTTCCAGAGTGTTTGTAAGCCTTTCTTTTGGGATTCGCAAGATTCCTTTTCCCTTCCCGAAAGGAAATTTCATTTCATTTCGGGAAGGGAAAAGGAATCTTGCGATTTCAATGGGGACCAATAGAGGAATCTTTGGTGCATGTCCCTGCACTTGATGGCAGGCCATGCCTTTTGATGGCTTTGACTTTGGGAAAGATATTTTCTTTTTTTGGTTTTTTTCTGAAGTGTTCATGCCATGTCCCTCACATCTTGCCCCCTAAGTTGTGTCTTCCTCCTTGACTTTTTCCCCTGCTTTTGCAACATCTGTGAGCTTAGTTTTGGCACCTTTTGGCCCTTTGCACTGCACCTGATATAAACCCAGGCCATTTTCTTAGAATCACTAAATTTCCCAAATTTTCTTTTTTTCTCATAGAAATTGAATTCCTTTCATGTTGTCTCCATTCCAGCGTGTTTGTAAGTCCTTCTTTTCTGTTTTGGCCTTCAGTGGGGATCAATTTTGGCAAGCTTTGCTGCATGTGCCTGCCCTTGGTGGCGTATGGCCTGCCTGCATTTTGATGGCTTTGACTTTGGGAAAGTTTTTTTTCTTTTTTTTTTTTTTTTTTTTTTTGTTTTAAGTATTCATGCCATGTCCCTCATATCTTGCTCCCTAAGTTGTCTTCCTCCTTGACTTTTTCCCCTGCTTTTGCAACATCTGTGAGCTTAGTTTTGGCACCTTTTGGTCTTTTGCACTGCACCTGCTAAAACCCCAGGCCACTTTCTAAGAGTCATTAAATTTCCCAAATTTTCTTTTTTTCTCCTCCAATTGCAATTCCTTTGATGTTGTCTCCATTCCAGCCTGTTTGTAAGTCCTTCTTTTCTGTTTTGGCCTTCAGTGGGGATCAATTTTGGCAAACTTTGCTGCATGTGCCTGCCCTTGCTGGCGTATGGCCTGCCTGCATTTTGATTGCTTTGACTTTGGGAAAGATTTTTTCTTTTTTTTTTTATTATTTTAAGTATTCATGCCATGTCCCTCATATCTTGCCCCCTAAGTTGTGTCTTCCTCCTTGACTTTTTCCCCTGCTTTTGCAACATCTGTGAGCTTAGTTTTGGCACCTTTTGGTCCTTTGCACTGCACCTGATAGAAACCCAGGCCATTTTCTTAGAATCACTAACTTTCCCAAATTTTCTTTTTTTCTCATAGAAATTGAATTCCTTTCATGTTGTCTCCATTCCAGCGTGTTTGTAAGTCCTTCTTTTCTGTTTTGGCCTTCAGTGGGGGTCAATTTTGGCAAGCTTTGCTGCATGTGCCTGCACTTGCTGGCGTATGGCCTGCCTGCATTTTGATGGCTTTGACTTTGGGAAAGATTTTTTCTTTTTTTTTTTTTTATTTTTTTAAGTATTCATGCCATGTCCCTCACATCTTGCCCCCTAAGTTGTGTCTTCCTCCTTGACTTTTTCCCCTGCTTTTGCAACATCTGTGAGCTTAGTTTTGGCACCTTTTGGTCCTTTGCACTGCACCTGATATAAACCCAGGCCATTTTCTTAGAGTCACTAAATTTCCCAATTTTTCTTTTTCTCCTCCAATTGCAATTCCTTTGATGCTGTCTCCATTCCAGCGTGTTTGTAAGTCCCTTCTTTTCTGTTCTGGCCTTCAGTGGGGATCAATTTTGGCAAGCTTTTGCTGCATGTGCCTGCCCTTGGTGGTGTATGGCCTGCCAGCATTTTGATGGCTTTGACTTTGGGAAAGATTTTTTCTTTTTTTTTTTTTATTATTTTAAGTATTCATGCCATGTCCCTCACATCTTGCCCCCTAAGTTGTGTCTTCCTCCTTCACTTTTTCCCCTGCTTTTGCAACATCTGTGAGCTTAGTTTTGGCATCTTTTGGTCCTTTGCACTGCACCTGATATAAACCCAGGCCATTTTCTTAGAGTCACTAAATTTCCCAAATTTTCTTTTTTTCTCCTCCAATTGCAATTCCTTTGATGTTGTCTCCATTCCAGCATGTTTGTAAGTCCTTCTTTTCTGTTTTGGCCTTCAGTGGGGATCAATTTTGGCAAACTTTGCTGCATGTGCCTGCACTTGCTGGCGTATGGCCTGCCTGCATTTTGATGGCTTTGACTTTGGGATAGATTTTTTCTTTTTTTTTTTTTTTTTGTTTTAATTATTCATGCCATGTCCCTCATATCTTGCCCCCTAAGTTGTGTCTTCCTCCTTGACTTTTTCCCCTGCTTTTTCAACATCTGTGAGCTTTGTTTTGGCACCTTTTGGTCCTTTGCAATGCAGCTGATTTCCTCAAAGCCTAATTTTTGAAGAGACTAAAATTCCCGATTTTCTGCTTTTTTCAATTGCATTTCATTTGAACCTATCTCCTTTCCAGAGTGTTTGTAAGCCTTTCTTTTGGGATTCGCAAGATTCCTTTTCCCTTCCCGAAAGGAAATTTCATTTCCTTTCGGGAAGGGAAAAGGAATCTTGCGATTTCAATGGGGACCAATAGAGGAATCATTGGTGCATGTCTCTGCACTTGATGGCAGGCCCATGGCGTTTGATGGCTTTGACTTTGGGAAAGATTTTTTTCTTTTTTTGGTTGTTTTCTGAAGTGTTCATGCCATGTCCCTCACATCTTGCCCCCTAAGTTGTGTCTTCCTCCTTGTCTTTTTCCCCTGCTTTTGCAACATCTGTGAGCTTAGTTTTGGCACCTTTTGGTCCTTTTCACTGCACCTGATATAAACCCAGGCCATTTTCTTAGAGTCACTAAATTTCCCAAATTTTCTTTTTTTCTCCTCCAATTGCAAATCCTTTGATGTTGTATCCATTCCAGCGTGTTTGTAAGTCCTTCTTTTCTGTTTTGGCCTTCAGTGGGGATCAATTTTGGCAAACTTTGCTGCATGTGCCTGCACTTGCTGGCGTATGGCCTGCCTGCATTTTGATGGCTTTGACTTTGGGAAGGATTTTTACTTTTTTTTTTTTTTTTTTTTTTTTTAAGTACTCATGCCATGTCCCTCATATCTTGCTCCCTAAGTTGTGTCTTCCTCCTTCACTTTTTCCCCTGATTTTGCAACATCTGTGAGCTTAGTTTTTGCATCTTTTGGTCCTTTGCACTGCACCTGATATAAACCCAGGCCATTTTCTTAGAGTCACTAAATTTCCCAAATTTTCTTTTTTTCTCCTCCAATTGCAAATCCTTTGATGTTGACTCCATTCCAGCGTGTTTGTAGGTCCTTCTTTTCTGTTTTGGCCTTCAGTGGGGATCAATTTTGGCAAACATTGCTGCATGTGCCTGCCCTTGTTGGCGTATGGCCTGCCTGCATTTTGATGGCTTTGACTTTGGGAAAGATTTTTTCTTTTTTTTTTTTTTTTGTTTTAAGTATTCATGCCATGTCCCTCATATCTTGCTCCCTAAGTTGTGTCTTCCTCCTTGACTTTTTCCCCTGCTTTTGCAACATCTGTGAGTTAGTTTCGGCACCTTTTGGTCCTTTGCACTGCACCTGCTAAAATCCCAGGCCACTTTCTAAGAGTCATTAAATTTCCCAAATTTTCTTTTTTTCTCCTCCAATTGCAATTCCTTTGATGTTGTCTCCATTCCAGCGTGTTTGTAAGTCCTTCTTTTCTGTTTTGGCCTTCAGTGGGGATCAATTTTGGCAAGCTTTGCTGCATGTGCCTGCACTTGCTGGCGTATGGCCTGCCTGCATTTTGATGGCTTTGACTTTGGGAAAGATTTTTTCTTTTTTTTTTTTTTATTATTTTAAGTATTCATGCCATGTCCATCATATCTTGCCCCCTAAGTTGTGTCTTCCTCCTTGACTTTTTCCCCTGCTTTTGCAACATCTGTGAGCTTAGTTTTGGCACCTTTTGGTCCTTTGCACTGCACCTGATATAAACCCCAGGCCACTTTCTAAGAGTCATAAATTTCCCAAATTTTCTTTTTTTCTCCTCCAATTGCAATTCCTTTGATGCTGTCTCCATTCCAGCGTGTTTGTAAGTCCTTCTTTTCTGTTTTGGCCTTCAGTGGGGATCAATTTTGGCAAGCTTTGCTGCATGTGCCTGCACTTGCTGGCGTATGGCCTGCCTGCATTTTGATGGCTTTGACTTTGGGAAAGATTTTTTCTTTTTTTTTTTTTTTTGTTTTAAGTATTCATGCCATGTCCCTCATATCTTGCCCCCTAAGTTGTGTCTTCCTCCTTGACTTTTTCCCCTGCTTTTGCAACATCTGTGAGCTTAGTTTTGGCACCTTTTGGTCCTTTGCACTGCACGTGATAGAAACCCACGCCATTTTTTTAGAGTCAGTAATTTCCCAAATTTTCTTTTTTCTCCTCCAATTGCAAATCCTTTGATGTTGTCTCCATTCCATCGTGTTTGTAAGTCCTTCTTTTCTGTTTTGGCCTTCAGTGGGGATCAGTTTTGGCAAGCTTTGCTGCATGTGCCTGCCCTTGGTGGCGTATGGCCTGCCTGCATTTTGATGGCTTTGACTTTGGGAAAGATTTTTTCTTTTTTTTTTTTATTATTTTAGGTATTCATGCCATGTCCCTCATATCTTGCCCCCTAAGTTGTGTCTTCCTCCTTGACTTTTTCCCCTGCTTTTGCAACATCTGTGAGCTTAGTTTTGGCACCTTTTGGTCCTTTGCAATGCAGCTGATTTCCTCACAGCCTATTTTTTGAAGAGACTAAAATTCCCGATTTTCTGCTTTTTTCAATTGCATTTCATTTGAACCTATCTCCTTTCCAGAGTGTTTGTAAGCCTTTCTTTTGGGATTCACAAGATTCCTTTTCCCTTCCCGAAAGGAAATTTCATTTCCTTTCGGGAAGGGAAAAGGAATCTTGCGATTTCAATGGGGACCAATAGAGGAATCTTTGGTGCATGTCCCTGCAATTGATGGCAGGCCATGCCTTTTGATGGCTTTGACTTTGGGAAAGATTTTTTTCTTTTTTTGGTTGTTTTCGGAAGTATTCATGCCATGTCCCTCACATCTTGCCCCCTAAGTTGTGTCTTCCTCCTTGACTTTTTCCCCTGCTTTTGCAACATCTGTGAGCTTAGTTTTGGCACCTTTTGGTCCTTTGCACTGCACCTGATATAAACCCAGGCCATTTTCTTAGAGTCACTAAATTTCCCAAATTTTCCTTTTTTCTCCTCCAATTGCAAATCCTTTGATGGTGTCTCCATTCCAGCGTGTTTGTAAGTCCTTCTTTTCTGTTTTGGCCTTCAGTGGGGATCAATTTTGGCAACTTTGCTTCATGTGCCTGCACTTGCTGGCGTATGGCCTGCCTGCATTTTGATGGCTTTGACTTTGGGAAGGTTTTTTTCTTTTTTTTTTTTTTTTTTTTTTTGTTTTAAGTACTCATGCCATGTCCCTCATATCTTGCTCCCTAAGTTGTGTCTTCCTCCTTCAATTTTTCCCCTGCTTTTGCAACATCTGTGAGCTTAGTTTTTGCATCTTTTGGTCCTTTGCTCTGCACCTGATATAAACCCAGGCCATTTTCTTAGAGTCACTAAATTTCCCAAATTTTCTTTTTTTCTGCTCCAATTGCAAATCCTTTGATGTTGACTCCATTCCAGCGTGTTTGTAGGTCCTTCTTTTCTGTTTTGGCCTTCAGTGGGGATCAATTTTGGCAAACTTTGCTGCATGTGCCTGCCCTTGGTGGCGTATGGCCTGCCTGCATTTTGATGGCTTTGACTTTGGGAAAGATTTTTTCTTTTTTTTTTTTTTTTTGTTTTAACTATTCATGCCATGTCCCTCATATCTTGCTCCCTAAGTTGTGTCTTCCTCCTTGACTTTTTCCCCTGCTTTTGCAACATCTGTGAGCTTAGTTTCGGCACCTTTTGGTCCTTTGCACTGCACCTGCTAAAATCCCAGGCCACTTTCTAAGAGTCATTAAATTTCCCAAATTTTCTTTTTTTCTCCTCCAATTGCAATTCCTTTGATGTTGTCTCCATTCCAGCGTGTTTGTAGGTCCTTCTTTTCTGTTTTGGCCTTCAGTGGGGATCAATTTTGGCAAGCTTTGCTGCATGTGCCTGCACTTGCTGGCGTATGGCCTGCCTGCATTTTGATGGCTTTGACTTTGGGAAAGATTTTTTTCTTTTTTTTTTTTTTATTATTTTAAGTATTCATGCCATGTCCCTCATATCTTGCCCCCTAAGTTGTGTCTTCCTCCTTGACTTTTTCCCCTGCTTTTGCAACATCTGTGAGCTTAGTTTTGGCACCTTTTGGTCCTTTGCACTGCACCTGATATAAACCCCAGGCCACTTTCTAACAGTCATAAATTTCCCAAATTTTCTTTTTTTCTCCTCCAATTGCAATTCCTTTGATGGTGTCTCCATTCCAGCGTGTTTGTAAGTCCTTCTTTTCTGTTTTGGCCTTCAGTGGGGATCAGTTTTGGCAAGCTTTGCTGCATGTGCCTGCCCTTGGTGGCGTATGGCCTGCCTGCATTTTGATGGCTTTGACTTTGGGAAAGATTTTTTCTTTTTTTTTTTTATTATTTTAGGTATTCATGCCATGTCCCTCATATCTTGCCCCCTAAGTTGTGTCTTCCTCCTTGACTTTTTCCCCTGCTTTTGCAACATCTGTGAGCTTAGTTTTGGCACCTTTTGGTCCTTTGCAATGCAGCTGATTTCCTCACAGCCTATTTTTTGAAGAGACTAAAATTCCCGATTTTCTGCTTTTTTCAATTGCATTTCATTTGAACCTATCTCCTTTCCAGAGTGTTTGTAAGCCTTTCTTTTGGGATTCGCAAGATTCCTTTTCCCTTCCCGAAAGGAAATGAAATTTCATTTCGGGAAGGGAAAAGGAATCTTGCGATTTCAATGGGGACCAATAGAGGAATCTTTGGTGCATGTCCCTGCACTTGATGGCAGGCCATGCCTTTTGATGGCTTTGACTTTGGGAAAGATTTTTTTCTTTTTTTGGTTGTTTTCGGAAGTATTCATGCCATGTCCCTCACATCTTGCCCCCTAAGTTGTGTCTTCCTCCTTGACTTTTTCCCCTGCTTTTGCAACATCTGTGAGCTTAGTTTTGGCACCTTTTGGTCCTTTGCACTGCACCTGATATAAACCCAGGCCATTTTCTTAGAGTCACTAAATTTCCCAAATTTTCTTTTTTTCTCCTCCAATTGCAAATCCTTTGATGTTGACTCCATTCCAGCGTGTTTGTAGGTCCTTCTTTTCTGTTTTGGCCTTCAGTGGGGATCAATTTTGGCAAACTTTGCTGCATGTGCCTGCACTTGCTGGCGTATGGCCTGCCTGCATTTTGATGGCTTTGACTTTGGGAAGGTTTTTTTCTTTTTTTTTTTTTTTTTTTTTTGTTTTAAGTACTCATGCCATGTCCCTCATATCTTGCTCCCTAAGTTGTGTCTTCCTCCTTCAATTTTTTCCCCCTGCTTTTGCAACATCTGTGAGCTTAGTTTTTTGCATCTTTTGGTCCTTTGCACTGCACCTGATATAAACCCAGGCCATTTTCTTAGAGTCACTAAATTTCCCAAATTTTCTTTTTTTCTCCTCCAATTGCAAATCCTTTGATGTTGACTCCATTCCAGCGTGTTTGTAGGTCCTTCTTTTCTGTTTTGGCCTTCAGTGGGGGATCAATTTTGGCAAACTTTGCTGCATGTGCCTGCCCTTGGTGGCGTATGGCCTGCCTGCATTTTGATGGCTTTGACTTTGGGAAAGATTTTTTCTTTTTTTTTTTTTTTTTTGTTTTAAGTATTCATGCCATGTCCCTCATATCTTGCTCCCTAAGTTGTGTCTTCCTCCTTGACTTTTTCCCCTGCTTTTGCAGCATCTGTGAGCTTAGTTTCGGCACCTTTTGGTCCTTTGCACTGCACCTGCTAAAATCCCAGGCCACTTTCTAAGAGTCACTAAATTTCCCAAATTTTCTTTTTTTCTCCTCCAATTGCAATTCCTTTGATGTTGTCTCCATTCCAGCGTGTTTGTAGGTCCTTCTTTTCTGTTTTGGCCTTCAGTGGGGATCAATTTTGGCAAACTTTGCTGCATGTGCCTGCACTTGCTGGCGTATGGCCTGCCTGCATTTTGATGGCTTTGACTTTGGGAAAGATTTTGTCTTTTTTTTTTTTTTTATTATTTTAAGTATTCATGCCATGTCCCTCATATCTTGCCCCCTAAGTTGTGTCTTCCACCTTGACTTTTTCCCCTGCTTTTGCAACATCTGTGAGCTTAGTTTTTGCATCTTTTGGTCCTTTGCACTGCACCTGATATAAACCCCAGGCCACTTTCTAAGAGTCATAAATTTCCCAAATTTTCTTTTTTTCTCCTCCAATTGCAATTCCTTTGATGGTGTCTCCATTCCAGCGTGTTTGTAAGTCCTTCTTTTCTGTTTTGGCCTTCAGTGGGGATCAGTTTTGGCAAGCTTTGCTGCATGTGCCTGCCCTTGGTGGCGTATGGCCTGCCTGCATTTTGATGGCTTTGACTTTGGGAAAGATTTTTTCTTTTTTTTTTTTTTTATTATTTTAAGTGTTCATGCCATGTCCCTCATGTCTTGCCCCCTAAGTTTTGTCTTTCTCCTTGACTTTTTCCCCTGCTTTTGCAACATCTGTGAGCTTAGTTTTTGCATCTTTTGGTCCTTTGCACTGCACCTGATATAAACCCCAGGCCACTTTCTAAGAGTCATAAATTTCCCAAATTTTCTTTTTTTCTCCTCCAATTGCAATTCCTTTGATGGTGTCTCTATTCCAGCGTGTTTGTAAGTCCTTCTTTTCTGTTTTGGCCTTCAGTGGGGATCAATTTTGGCAAGCTTTGCTGCATGTGCCTGCACTTCCTGGCCTATGGCCTGCCTGCATTTTGATGGCTTTGACTTTGGGAAGATTTTTTCTTTTTTTTTTTTTTTTGTTTTAAGTATTCATGCCATGTCCCTCATATCTTGCCCCCTAAGTTGTGTCTTCCTCCTTGACTTTTTACCCTGCTTTTGCAACATCTGTGAGCTTAGTTTTGGCACCTTTTGGTCCTTTGCAATGCACGTGATAGAAACCCACGCCATTTTTTTAGAGTCAGTAATTTCCCAAATTTTCTTTTTTTCTCCTCCAATTGCAATTCTTCCTTTGATGGTGTCTCCATTCCAGCGTGTTTGTAAGTCCTTCTTTTCTGTTTTGGCCTTCAGTGGGGATCAATTTTGGCAAGCTTTGCTGCATGTGCCTGCCCTTGGTGGTGTATGGCCTGCCTGCATTTTGATGGCTTTGACTTTGGGAAAGATTTTTTCTTTTTTTTTCTTTTTATTATTTTAAGTGTTCATGCCATGTCCCTCACATCTTGCCCCCTAAGTTGTGTCTTCCTCCTTGACTTTTTCCCCTGCTTTTGCAACATCTGTGAGCTTAGTTTTGGCACCTTTTGGTCCTTTGCAATGCAGCTGATTTCCTCACAGCCTATTTTTTGAAGAGACTAAAATTCCCGATTTTCTGCTTTTTTCAATTGCATTTCATTTGAACCTATCTCCTTTCCAGAGTGTTTGTAAGCCTTTCTTTTGGGATTCGCAAGATTCCTTTTCCCTTCCCGAAAGGAAATTTCATTTCCTTTCGGGAAGGGAAAAGGAATCTTGCGATTTCAATGGGGACCAATAGAGGAATCATTGGTGCATGTCCCTGCACTTGATGGCAGGCCATGCCTTTTGATGGCTTTGACTTTGGGAAAGATTTTTTTCTTTTTTTGGTTTTTTTCTGAAGTGTTCATGCCATGTCCCTCACATCTTGCCCCCTAAGTTGTGTCTTCCTCCTTCAATTTTTCCCCTGCTTTTGCAACATCTGTGAGCTTAGTTTTGGCACCTTTTGGCCCTTTGCACTGCACCTGATATAAACCCAGGCCATTTTCTTAGAGTCACTAAATTTCCCAAATTTTCTTTTTTTCTCATAGAAATTGAATTCCTTTCATGTTGTCTCCATTCCAGCGTGTTTGTAAGTCCTTCTTTTCTGTTTTGGCCTTCAGTGGGGATCAATTTTGGCAAGCTTTGCTGCATGTGCCTGCCCTTGGTGGCGTATGGCCTGCCTGCATTTTGATGGCTTTGACTTTGGGAAAGTTTTTTTTCTTTTTTTTTTTTTTGTTTTAAGTATTCATGCCATGTCCCTGATATCTTGCTCCCTAAGTTGTCTTCCTCCTTGACTTTTTCCCCTGCTTTTGCGACATCTGTGAGCTTAGTTTTGGCACCTTTTGGTCCTTTGCACTGCACCTGCTAAAACCCCAGGCCTCTTTCTAAGAGTCATTAAATTTCCCAAATTTTCTTTTTTTCACCTCCAATTGCAATTCCTTTGATGTTGTCTCCATTCCAGCGTGTTTGTAAGTCCTTCTTTTCTGTTTTGGCCTTCAGTGGGGATCAATTTTGGCAAATTTGCTGCATGTGCCTGCCCTTGCTGGCGTATGGCCTGCCTGCATTTTGATTGCTTTGACTTTGGGAAAGATTTTTTCTTTTTTTTTTTATTATTTTAAGTATTCATGCCATGTCCCTCATATCTTGCCCCCTAAGTTGTGTCTTCCTCCTTGACTTTTTCCCCTGCTTTTGCAACATCTGTGAGCTTAGTTTTGGCACCTTTTGGTCCTTTGCACTGCACCTGATAGAAACCCAGGCCATTTTCTTAGAATCACTAACTTTCCCAAATTTTCTTTTTTTCTCATAGAAATTGAATTCCTTTCATGTTGTCTCCATTCCAGCGTGTTTGTAAGTCCTTCTTTTCTGTTTTGGCCTTCAGTGGGGATCAATTTTGGCAAATTTGCTGCATGTGCCTGCCCTTGCTGGCGTATGGCCTGCCTGCATTTTGATTGCTTTGACTTTGGGAAAGATTTTTTCTTTTTTTTTTTCTTATTTTAAGTGTTCATGCCATGTCCCTCATGTCTTGCCCCCTAAGTTTTGTCTTTCTCCTTGACTTTTTCCCCTGCTTTTGCAACATCTGTGAGCTTAGTTTTTGCATCTTTTGGTCCTTTGCACTGCACCTGATATAAACCCCAGGCCACTTTCTAAGAGTCATAAATTTCCCAAATTTTCTTTTTTTCTCCTCCAATTGTAATTCCTTTGATGGTGTCTCTATTCCAGCGTGTTTGTAAGTCCTTCTTTTCTGTTTTGGCCTTCAGTGGGGATCAATTTTGGCAAGCTTTGCTGCATGTGCCTGGACTTGCTGGCCTATGGCCTGCCTGCATTTTGATGGCTTTGACTTTGGGAAAGATTTTTTCTTTTTTTTTTTTTTTTATTATTTTAAGTGTTCATGCCATGTCCCTCACATCTTGCCCCCTAAGTTGTGTCTTCCTCCTTGACTTTTTCCCCTGCTTTTGCAACATCTGTGAGCTTAGTTTTGGCACCTTTTGGTCCTTTGCAATGCAGCTGATTTCCTCACAGCCTATTTTTTGAAGAGCCTAAAATTCCCGATTTTCTGCTTTTTTCAATTGCATTTCATTTGAACCTATCTCCTTTCCAGAGTGTTTGTAAGCCTTTCTTTTGGGATTCGCAAGATTCCTTTTCCCTTCCCGAAAGGAAATTTCATTTCATTTCGGGAAGGGAAAAGGAATCTTGCGATTTCAATGGGGACCAATAGAGGAATCATTGGTGCAATGTCCCTGCACTTGATGGCAGGCCATGCCTTTTGATGGCTTTGACTTTGGGAAAGATTTTTTTCTTTTTTTGGTTTTTTTCTGAAGTGTTCATGCCATGTCCCTCACATCTTGCCCCCTAAGTTGTGTCTTCCTCCTTCAATTTTTCCCCTGCTTTTGCAACATCTGTGAGCTTAGTTTTGGCACCTTTTGGCCCTTTGCACTGCACCTGATATAAACCCAGGCCATTTTCTTAGAGTCACTAAATTTCCCAAATTTTCTTTTTTTCTCATAGAAATTGAATTCCTTTCATGTTGTCTCCATTCCAGCGTGTTTGTAAGTCCTTCTTTCTGTTTTGGCCTTCAGTGGGGATCAATTTTGGCAAGCTTTGCTGCATGTGCCTGCCCTTGGTGGCGTATGGCCTGCCTGCATTTTGATGGCTTTGACTTTGGGAAAGTTTTTTTTCTTTTTTTTTTTTTTTTTTTTGTTTTAAGTATTCATGCCATGTCCCTCATATCTTGCTCCCTAAGTTGTCTTCCTCCTTGACTTTTTCCCCTGCTTTTGCAACATCTGTGAGCTTAGTTTTGGCACCTTTTGGTCCTTTGCACTGCACCTGCTAAAACCCCAGGCCTCTTTCTAAGAGTCATTAAATTTCCCAAATTTTCTTTTTTTCACCTCCAATTGCAATTCCTTTGATGTTGTCTCCATTCCAGCGTGTTTGTAAGTCCTTCTTTTCTGTTTTGGCCTTCAGTGGGGATCAATTTTGGCAAATTTGCTGCATGTGCCTGCCCTTGCTGGCGTATGGCCTGCCTGCATTTTGATTGCTTTGACTTTGGGAAAGATTTTTTCTTTTTTTTTTTCTTATTTTAAGTATTCATGCCATGTCCCTCATATCTTGCCCCCTAAGTTGTGTCTTCCTCCTTGACTTTTTCCCCTGCTTTTGCAACATCTGTGAGCTTAGTTTTGGCACCTTTTGGTCCTTTGCACTGCACCTGATAGAAACCCAGGCCATTTTCTTAGAATCACTAACTTTCCCAAATTTTCTTTTTTTCTCATAGAAATTGAATTCCTTTCATGTTGTCTCCATTCCAGCGTGTTTGTAAGTCCTTCTTTTCTGTTTTGGCCTTCAGTGGGGATCAATTTTGGCAAGCTTTGCTGCATGTGCCTGCACTTGCTGGCGTATGGCCTGCCTGCATTTTGATTGCTTTGACTTTGGGAAAGATTTTTTCTTTTTTTTTTTTTTTTTTTGTTTTAAGTATTCATGCCATGTCCCTCATATCTTGCCCCCTAAGTTGTGTCTTCCTCCTTGACTTTTTCCCCTGCTTTTGCAACATCTGTGAGCTTAGTTTTGGCACCTTTTGGTCCTTTGCAATGCAGCTGATTTCCTCACAGCCTATTTTTTGAAGAGACTAAAATTCCCGATTTTCTGCTTTTTTCAATTGCATTTCATTTGAACCTATCTCCTTTCCAGAGTGTTTGTAAGCCTTTCTTTTGGGATTCGCAAGATTCCTTTTCCCTTCCCGAAAGGAAATTTCATTTCCTTTCGGGAAGGGCAAAGGAATCTTGCGATTTCAATGGGGACCAATAGAGGAATCTTTGGTGCATGTCCCTGCACTTGATGGCAGGCCATGCCTTCTGATGGCTTTGACTTTGGGAAAGATTTTTTCTTTTTTTGGTTGTTTTCGGAAGTATTCATTCCATGTCCCTCACATCTTGCCCCCTAAGTTGTGTCTTCCTCCTTGACTTTTTCCCCTGCTTTTGCAACATCTGTGAGCTTAGTTTTGGCACCTTTTGGTCCTTTGCACTGCACCTGATATAAACCCAGGCCATTTTCTTAGAGTCACTAAATTTCCCAAATTTTCTTTTTTTCTCCTCCAATTGCAAATCCTTTGATGGTGTCTCCATTCCAGCGTGTTTGTAAGTCCTTCTTTTCTGTTTTGGCCTTCAGTGGGGATCAATTTTGGCAAACTTTGCTGCATGTGCCTGCACTTGCTGGCGTATGGCCTGCCTGCATTTTGATGGCTTTGACTTTGGGAAGGATTTTTTCTTTTTTTTTTTTTTTTTTTTGTTTTAAGTACTCATGCCATGTCCCTCATATCTTGCTCCCTAAGTTGTGTCTTCCTCCTTCAATTTTTCCCCTGCTTTTGCAACATCTGTGAGCTTAGTTTTTGCATCTTTTGGTCCTTTGCACTGCACCTGATATAAACCCAGGCCATTTTCTTAGAGTCACTAAATTTCCCAAATTTTCTTTTTTTCTCCTCCAATTGCAAATCCTTTGATGTTGACTCCATTCCAGCGTGTTTGTAGGTTCTTCTTTTCTGTTTTGGCCTTCAGTGGGGATCAATTTTGGCAAACTTTGCTGCATGTGCCTGCCCTTGGTGGCGTATGGCCTGCCTGCATTTTGATGGCTTTGACTTTGGGAAAGATTTTTTCTTATTTTTTTTTTTTTTGTTTTAAGTATTCATGCCATGTCCCTCATATCTTGCTCCCTAAGTTGTGTCTTCCTCCTTGACTTTTTCCCCTGCTTTTGCAACATCTGTGAGCTTAGTTTCGGCACCTTTTGGTCCTTTGCACTGCACCTGCTAAAATACCAGGCCACTTTCTAAGAGTCATTAAATTTCCCAAATTTTCTTTTTTTCTCCTCCAATTGCAATTCCTTTGATGTTGTCTCCATTCCAGCGTGTTTGTAGGTCCTTCTTTTCTGTTTTGGCCTTCAGTGGGGATCAATTTTGGCAAGCTTTGCTGCATGTGCCTGCACTTGCTGGCGTATGGCCTGCCTGCATTTTGATGGCTTTGACTTTGGGAAAGATTTTGTCTTTTTTTTTTTTTTTATTATTTTAAGTATTCATGCCATGTCCCTCATATCTTGCCCCCTAAGTTTTGTCTTCCTCCTTGACTTTTTCCCCTGCTTTTGCAACATCTGTGAGCTTAGTTTTTGCATCTTTTGTCCTTTGCACTGCACCTGACATAAACCCAGGCCATTTTCTTAGAGTCACTAAATTTCCCAAATTTTCTTTTTTTCTCCTCCAATTGCAATTCCTTTGATGGTGTCTCCATTCCAGCGTGTTTGTAAGTCCTTCTTTTCTGTTTTGGCCTTCAGTGGGGATCAATTTTGGCAAGCTTTGCTGCATGTGCCTGCCCTTGGTGGCGTATGGCCTGCCTGCATTTTGATGGCTTTGACTTTGGGAAAGATTTTTTCTTTTTTTTTTTTATTATTTTAGGTATTCATGCCATGTCCCTCATATCTTGCCCCCTAAGTTGTGTCTTCCTCCTTGACTTTTTCCCCTGCTTTTGCAACATCTGTGAGCTTAGTTTTGGCACCTTTTGGTCCTTTGCAATGCAGCTGATTTCCTCACAGCCTATTTTTTGAAGAGACTAAAATTCCCGATTTTCTGCTTTTTTCAATTGCATTTCATTTGAACCTATCTCCTTTCCAGAGTGTTTGTAAGCCTTTCTTTTGGGATTCGCAAGATTCCTTTTCCCTTCCCGAAAGGAAATTTCATTTCCTTTCGGGAAGGGAAAAGGAATCTTGCGATTTCAATGGGGACCAATAGAGGAATCTTTGGTGCATGTCCCTGCACTTGATGGCAGGCCATGCCTTTTGATGGCTTTGACTTTGGGAAAGATTTTTTTCTTTTTTTGGTTGTTTTCGGAAGTATTCATGCCATGTCCCTCACATCTTGCCCCCTAAGTTGTGTCTTCCTCCTTGACTTTTTCCCCTGCTTTTGCAACATCTGTGAGCTTAGTTTTGGCACCTTTTGGTCCTTTGCACTGCACCTGATATAAACCCAGGCCATATTCTTAGAGTCACTAAATTTCCCAAATTTTCTTTTTTTCTCCTCCAATTGCAAATCCTTTGATGGTGTCTCCATTCCAGCGTGTTTGTAAGTCCTTCTTTTCTGTTTTGGCCTTCAGTGGGGATCAATTTTGGCAAGCTTTGCTGCATGTGCCTGCCCTTGGTGGCGTATGGCCTGCCTGCATTTTGATGGCTTTGACTTTGGGAAGGATTTTTTATTTTTTTTTTTTTTTTTTTTTTTTTTTTTAAGTACTCATGCCATGTCCCTCATATCTTGCTCCCTAAGTTGTGTCTTCCTCCTTCAATTTTTCCCCTGCTTTTGCAACATCTGTGAGCTTAGTTTTTGCATCTTTTGGTCCTTTGCACTGCACCTGATATAAACCCAGGCCATTTTCTTAGAGTCACTAAATTTCCCAAATTTTCTTTTTTTCTCCTCCAATTGCAAATCCTTTGATGTTGACTCCATTCCAGCGTGTTTGTAGGTCCTTCTTTTCTGTTTTGGCCTTCAGTGGGGATCAATTTTGGCAAACTTTGCTGCATGTGCCTGCCCTTGGTGGCGTATGGCCTGCCTGCATTTTGATGGCTTTGACTTTGGGAAAGATTTTGTCTTTTTTTTTTTTTTTTTGTTTTAAGTATTCATGCCATATCCCTCATATCTTGCTCCCTAAGTTGTGTCTTCCTCCTTGACTTTTTCCCCTGCTTTTGCAACATCTGTGAGCTTAGTTTCGGCACCTTTTGGTCCTTTGCACTGCACCTGCTAAAATCCCAGGCCACTTTCTAAGAGTCATTAAATTTCCCAAATTTTCTTTTTTTCTCCTCCAATTGCAATTCCTTTGATGTTGTCTCCATTCCAGCGTGTTTGTAGGTCCTTCTTTTCTGTTTTGGCCTTCAGTGGGGATCAGTTTTTCAAGCTTTGCTGCATGTGCCTGCACTTCCTGGCGTATGGCCTGCCTGCATTTTGATGGCTTTGACTTTGGGAAAGATTTTTTCTTTTTTTTTTTTTTTATTATTTTAAGTATTCATGCCATGTCCCTCATATCTTGCCCCCTAAGTTGTGTCTTTCTCCTTGACTTTTTCCCCTGCTTTTGCAACATCTGTGAGCTTAGTTTTTGCATCTTTTGGTCCTTTGCACTGCACCTGATATAAACCCCAGGCCACTTTCTAAGAGTCATAAATTTCCCAAATTTTCTTTTTTTCTCCTCCAATTGCAATTCCTTTGATGGTGTCTCCATTCCAGCGTGTTTGTAAGTCCTTCTTTTCTGTTTTGGCCTTCAGTGGGGATCAATTTTGGCAAGCTTTGCTGCATGTGCCTGCACTTGCTGGCCTATGGCCTGCCTGCATTTTGATGGCTTTGACTTTGGGAAAGATTTTTTCTTTTTTTTTTTTTTTTTTTGTTTTAAGTATTCATGCCATGTCCCTCATATCTTGCCCCCTAAGTTGTGTCTTCCTCCTTGACTTTTTCCCCTGCTTTTGCAACATCTGTGAGCTTAGTTTTGGCACCTTTTGGTCCTTTGCAATGCACGTGATAGAAACCCACGCCATTTTTTTAGAGTCAGTAATTTCCCAAATTTTCTTTTTTTCTCCTCCAATTGCAATTCCTTTGATGGTGTCTCCATTCCAGCGTGTTTGTAAGTCCTTCTTTTCTGTTTTGGCCTTCAGTGGGGATCAATTTTGGACAGCTTTGCTGCATGTGCCTGCCCTTGGTGGTGTATGGCCTGCCTGCATTTTGATGGCTTTGACTTTGGGAAAGATTTTTTCTTTTTTTTTTTTTTTTATTATTTTAAGTGTTCATGCCATGTCCCTCACATCTTGCCCCCTAAGTTGTGTCTTCCTCCTTGACTTTTTCCCCTGCTTTTGCAACATCTGTGAGCTTAGTTTTGGCATTTTTTGGTCCTTTGCAATGCAGCTGATTTCCTCACAGCCTATTTTTTGAAGAGACTAAAATTCCCGATTTTCTGCTTTTTTCAATTGCATTTCATTTGAACCTATCTCCTTTCCAGAGTGTTTGTAAGCCTTTCTTTTGGGATTCGCAAGATTCCTTTTCCCTTCCCGAAAGGAAATTTCATTTCCTTTCGGGAAGGGAAAAGGAATCTTGCGATTTCAATGGGGACCAATAGAGGAATCTTTGGTGCATGTCCCTGCACTTGATGGCAGGCCATGCCTTCTGATGGCTTTGACTTTGGGAAAGATTTTTTTCTTTTTTTGGTTGTTTTCTGAAGTGTTCATGCCATGTCCCTCACATCTTGCCCCCTAAGTTGTGTCTTCCTCCTTGACTTTTTCCCCTGCTTTTGCAACATCTGTGAGCTTAGTTTTGGCACCTTTTGGTCCTTTGCACTGCACCTGATAGAAACCCAGGCCATTTTCTTAGAATCACTAACTTTCCCAAATTTTCTTTTTTTCTCATAGAAATTGAATTCCTTTCATGTTGTCTCCATTCCAGCGTGTTTGTAAGTCCTTCTTTTCTGTTTTGGCTTTCAGTGGGGATCAATTTTGGCAAGCTTTGCTGCATGTGCCTGCACTTGCTGGCGTATGGCCTGCCTGCATTTTGATGGCTTTGACTTTGGGAAAGATTTTTTCTTTTTTTTTTTTTTATTTTTTTAAGTATTCATGCCATGTCCCTCACATCTTGCCCCCTAAGTTGTGTCTTCCTCCTTGACTTTTTCCCCTGCTTTTGCAACATCTGTGAGCTTAGTTTTGGCACCTTTTGGTCCTTTGCACTGCACCTGATATAAACCCAGGCCATTTTCTTAGAGTCACTAAATTTCCCAAATTTTCTTTTTTTCTCCTCCAATTGCAAATCCTTTGATGTTGACTCCATTCCAGCGTGTTTGTAGGTCCTTCTTTTCTGTTTTGGCCTTCAGTGGGGATCAATTTTGGCAAACATTGCTGCATGTGCCTGCCCTTGGTGGCGTATGGCCTGCCTGCATTTTGATGGCTTTGACTTTGGGAAAGATTTTTTCTTTTTTTTGTTTTTTTTTGTTTTAAGTATTCATGCCATGTCCCTCATATCTTGCTCCCTAAGTTGTGTCTTCCTCCTTGACTTTTTCCCCTGCTTTTGCAACATCTGTGAGCTTAGTTTTGGCACCTTTTGGTCCTTTGCACTGCACCTGAAATAAACCCCAGGCCACTTTCTAAGAGTCATAAATTTCCCAAATTTTCTTTTTTTCTCCTCCAATTGCAATTCCTTTGATTGTGTCTCCATTCCAGCGTGTTTGTAAGTCCTTCTTTTCTGTTTTGGCCTTCAGTGGGGATCAATTTTGGCAAGCTTTGCTGCATGTGCCTGCACTTGCTGGCCTATGGCCTGCCTGCATTTTGATGGCTTTGACTTTGGGAAAGATTTTTTCTTTTTTTTTTTTTTTTGTTTTAAGTATTCATGCCATGTCCCTCATATCTTGCCCCCTAAGTTGTGTCTTCCTCCTTGACTTTTTCCCCTGCTTTTGCAACATCTGTGAGCTTAGTTTTGGCACCTTTTGGTCCTTTGCACTGCACGTGATGGAAACCCACGCCATTTTTTTAGAGTCAGTAATTTCCCAAATTTTCTTTTTTTCTCCTCCAATTGCAAATCCTTTGATGTTGTCTCCATTCCATCGTGTTTGTAAGTCCTTCTTTTCTGTTTTGGCCTTCAGTGGGGATCAGTTTTGGCAAGCTTTGCTGCATGTGCCTGCCCTTGGTGGCGTATGGCCTGCCTGCATTTTGATGGCTTTGACTTTGGGAAAGATTTTTTCTTTTTTTTTTTTATTATTTTAGGTATTCATGCCATGTCCCTCATATCTTGCCCCCTAAGTTGTGTCTTCCTCCTTGACTTTTTCCCCTGCTTTTGCAACATCTGTGAGCTTAGTTTTGGCACCTTTTGGTCCTTTGCAATGCAGCTGATTTCCTCACAGCCTATTTTTTGAAGAGACTAAAATTCCCGATTTTCTGCTTTTTTCAATTGCATTTCATTTGAACCTATCTCCTTTCCAGAGTGTTTGTAAGCCTTTCTTTTGGGATTCGCAAGATTCCTTTTCCCTTCCCGAAAGGAAATTTCATTTCCTTTCGGGAAGGGAAAAGGAATCTTGCGATTTCAATGGGGACCAATAGAGGAATCTTTGGTGCATGTCCCTGCACTTGATGGCAGGCCATGCCTTTTGATGGCTTTGACTTTGGGAAAGATTTTTTTCTTTTTTTGGTTGTTTTCGGAAGTATTCATGCCATGTCCCTCACATCTTGCCCCCTAAGTTGTGTCTTCCTCCTTGACTTTTTCCCCTGCTTTTGCAACATCTGTGAGCTTAGTTTTGGCACCTTTTGGTCCTTTGCACTGCACCTGATATAAACCCAGGCCATTTTCTTAGAGTCACTAAATTTCCCAAATTTTCCTTTTTTCTCCTCCAATTGCAAATCCTTTGATGGTGTCTCCATTCCAGCGTGTTTGTAAGTCCTTCTTTTCTGTTTTGGCCTTCAGTGGGGATCAATTTTGGCAAACTTTGCTGCATGTGCCTGCCCTTGGTGGCGTATGGCCTGCCTGCATTTTGATGGCTTTGACTTTGGGAAGGATTTTTTCTTTTTTTTTTTTTTTTTTTTTTTTGTTTTAAGTACTCATGCCATGTCCCTCATATCTTGCTCCCTAAGTTGTGTCTTCCTCCTTCAATTTTTCCCCTGCTTTTGCAACATCTGTGAGCTTAGTTTTTGCATCTTTTGGTCCTTTGCTCTGCACCTGATAAAAACCCAGGCCATTTTCTTAGAGTCACTAAATTTCCCAAATTTTCTTTTTTTCTCCTCCAATTGCAAATCCTTTGATGTTGACTCCATTCCAGCGTGTTTGTAGGTCCTTCTTTTCTGTTTTGGCCTTCAGTGGGGATCAATTTTGGCAAACTTTGCTGCATGTGCCTGCCCTTGGTGGCGTATGGCCTGCCTGCATTTTGATGGCTTTGACTTTGGGAAAGATTTTTTCTTATTTTTTTTTTTTTTGTTTTAACTATTCATGCCATGTCCCTCATATCTTGCTCCCTAAGTTGTGTCTTCCTCCTTGACTTTTTCCCCTGCTTTTGCAACATCTGTGAGCTTAGTTTCGGCACCTTTTGGTCCTTTGCACTGCACCTGCTAAAATCCCAGGCCACTTTCTAAGAGTCATTAAATTTCCCAAATTTTCTTTTTTTCTCCTCCAATTGCAATTCCTTTGATGTTGTCTCCATTCCAGCGTGTTTGTAGGTCCTTCTTTTCTGTTTTGGCCTTCAGTGGGGATCAATTTTGGCAAGCTTTGCTGCATGTGCCTGCACTTGCTGGCGTATGGCCTGCCTGCATTTTGATGGCTTTGACTTTGGGAAAGATTTTTTCTTTTTTTTTTTTTTATTATTTTAAGTATTCATGCCATGTCCCTCATATCTTGCCCCCTAAGTTGTGTCTTCCTCCTTGACTTTTTCCCCTGCTTTTGCAACATCTGTGAGCTTAGTTTTGGCACCTTTTGGTCCTTTGCACTGCACCTGATATAAACCCCAGGCCACTTTCTAACAGTCATAAATTTCCCAAATTTTCTTTTTTTCTCCTCCAATTGCAATTCCTTTGATGGTGTCTCCATTCCAGCGTGTTTGTAAGTCCTTCTTTTCTGTTTTGGCCTTCAGTGGGGATCAGTTTTGGCAAGCTTTGCTGCATGTGCCTGCCCTTGGTGGCGTATGGCCTGCCTGCATTTTGATGGCTTTGACTTTGGGAAAGATTTTTTCTTTTTTTTTTTTTTTATTATTTTAAGTGTTCATGCCATGTCCCTCATGTCTTGCCCCCTAAGTTTTGTCTTCCTCCTTGACTTTTTCCCCTGCTTTTGCAACATCTGTGAGCTTAGTTTTGGCACCTTTTGGTCCTTTGCAATGCAGCTGATTTCCTCACAGCCTATTTTTTGAAGAGACTAAAATTCCCGATTTTCTGCTTTTTTCAATTGCATTTCATTTGAACCTATCTCCTTTCCAGAGTGTTTGTAAGCCTTTCTTTTGGGATTCGCAAGATTCCTTTTCCCTTCCCGAAAGGAAATTTCATTTCCTTTCGGGAAGGGAAAAGGAATCTTGCGATTTCAATGGGGACCAATAGAGGAATCTTTGGTGCATGTCCCTGCACTTGATGGCAGGCCATGCCTTTTGATGGCTTTGACTTTGGGAAAGATTTTTTTCTTTTTTTGGTTGTTTTCGGAAGTATTCATGCCATGTCCCTCACATCTTGCCCCCTAAGTTGTGTCTTCCTCCTTGACTTTTTCCCCTGCTTTTGCAACATCTGTGAGCTTAGTTTTGGCACCTTTTGGTCCTTTGCACTGCACCTGATATAAACCCAGGCCATTTTCTTAGAGTCACTAAATTTCCCAAATTTTCTTTTTTTCTCCTCCAATTGCAAATCCTTTGATGTTGACTCCATTCCAGCGTGTTTGTAGGTCCTTTTTTCTGTTTTGGCCTTCAGTGGGGATCAATTTTGGCAAACTTTGCTGCATGTGCCTGCACTTGCTGGCGTATGGCCTGCCTGCATTTTGATGGCTTTGACTTTGGGAAGGATTTTTTTCTTTTTTTTTTTTTTTTTTTTTTGTTTTAAGTACTCATGCCATGTCCCTCATATCTTGCTCCCTAAGTTGTGTCTTCCTCCTTCAATTTTTCCCCTGCTTTTGCAACATCTGTGAGCTTAGTTTTTGCATCTTTTGGTCCTTTGCACTGCACCTGATATAAACCCAGGCCATTTTCTTAGAGTCACTAAATTTCCCAAATTTTCTTTTTTTCTCCTCCAATTGCAAATCCTTTGATGTTGACTCCATTCCAGCGTGTTTGTAGGTCCTTCTTTTCTGTTTTGGCCTTCAGTGGGGATCAATTTTGGCAAACTTTGCTGCATGTGCCTGCCCTTGGTGGCGTATGGCCTGCCTGCATTTTGATGGCTTTGACTTTGGGAAAGATTTTTTCTTTTTTTTTTTTTTTTTTTGTTTTAACTATTCATGCCATGTCCCTCATATCTTGCTCCCTAAGTTGTGTCTTCCTCCTTGACTTTTTCCCCTGCTTTTGCAACATCTGTGAGCTTAGTTTCGGCACCTTTTGGTCCTTTGCACTGCACCTGCTAAAATCCCAGGCCACTTTCTAAGAGTCATTAAATTTCCCAAATTTTCTTTTTTTCTCCTCCAATTGCAATTCCTTTGATGTTGTCTCCATTCCAGCGTGTTTGTAGGTCCTTCTTTTCTGTTTTGGCCTTCAGTGGGGATCAATTTTGGCAAACTTTGCTGCATGTGCCTGCACTTGCTGGCGTATGGCCTGCCTGCATTTTGATGGCTTTGACTTTGGGAAAGATTTTTTCTTTTTTTTTTTTTTTTTGTTTTAAGTATTCATGCCATGTCCCTCATATCTTGCCCCCTAAGTTGTGTCTTTCTCCTTGACTTTTTACCCTGCTTTTGCAACATCTGTGAGCTTAGTTTTTGCATCTTTTGGTCCTTTGCACTGCACCTGATATAAACCCCAGGCCACTTTCTAAGAGTCATAAATTTCCCAAATTTTCTTTTTTTCTCCTCCAAATGCAATTCCTTTGATGGTGTCTCCATTCCAGCGTGTTTGTAAGTCCTTCTTTTCTGTTTTGGCCTTCAGTGGGGATCAATTTTGGCAAGCTTTGCTGCATGTGCCTGCCCTTGGTGGCGTATGGCCTGCCTGCATTTTGATGGCTTTGACTTTGGGAAAGATTTTTTCTTTTTTTTTTTTTTTATTATTTTAAGTGTTCATGCCATGTCCCTCATGTCTTGCCCCCTAAGTTTTGTCTTTCTCCTTGACTTTTTCCCCTGCTTTTGCAACATCTGTGAGCTTAGTTTTTGCATCTTTTTGTCCTTTGCACTGCACCTGATATAAACCCCAGGCCACTTTCTAAGAGTCATAAATTTCCCAAATTTTCTTTTTTTCTCCTCCAATTGCAATTCCTTTGATGGTGTCTCTATTCCAGCGTGTTTGTAAGTCCTTCTTTTCTGTTTTGGCCTTCAGTGGGGATCAATTTTGGCAAGCTTTGCTGCATATGCCGGCACTTGCTGGCCTATGGCCTGCCTGCATTTTGATGGCTTTAACTTTGGGAAAGATTTTTTCTTTTTTTTTTTTTTTTTTGTTTTAAGTATTCATGCCATGTCCCTCATATCTTGCCCCCTAAGTTGTGTCTTCCTCCTTGACTTTTTCCCCTGCTTTTGCAACATCTGTGAGCTTAGTTTTGGCACCTTTTGGTCCTTTGCGATGCACGTGATAGAAACCCACGCCATTTTTTTAGAGTCAGTAATTTCCCAAATTTTCTTTTTTTCTCCTCCAATTGCAATTCCTTTGATGGTGTCTCCATTCCAGCGTGTTTGTAAGTCCTTCTTTTCTGTTTTGGCCTTCAGTGGGGATCAATTTTGGCAAGCTTTGCTGCATGTGCCTGCCCTTGGTGGTGTATGGCCTGCCTGCATTTTGATGGCTTTGACTTTGGGAAAGATTTTTTCTTTTTTTTTTTTTTTTTATTATTTTAAGTGTTCATGCCATGTCCCTCACATCTTGCCCCCTAAGTTGTGTCTTCCTCCTTGACTTTTTCCCCTGCTTTTGCAACATCTGTGAGCTTAGTTTTGGCACCTTTTGGTCCTTTGCAATGCAGCTGATTTCCTCACAGCCTATTTTTTGAAGAGACTAAAATTCCCGATTTTCTGCTTTTTTCAATTGCATTTCATTTGAACCTATCTCCTTTCCAGAGTGTTTGTAAGCCTTTCTTTTGGGATTCGCAAGATTCCTTTTCCCTTCCCGAAAGGAAATTTCATTTCCTTTCGGGAAGGGAAAAGGAATCTTGCGATTTCAATGGGGACCAATAGAGGAATCTTTGGTGCATGTCCCTGCACTTGATGGCAGGCCATGCCTTTTGATGGCTTTGACTTTGGGAAAGATTTTTTTCTTTTTTTGGTTTTTTTCTGAAGTGTTCATGCCATGTCCCTCACATCTTGCCCCCTAAGTTGTGTCTTCCTCCTTGACTTTTTCCCCTGCTTTTGCAACATCTGTGAGCTTAGTTTTGGCACCTTTTGGCCCTTTGCACTGCACCTGATATAAACCCAGGCCATTTTCTTAGAGTCAATAAATTTCCCAAATTTTCTTTTTTTCTCATAGAAATTGAATTCCTTTCATGTTGTCTCCATTCCAGCGTGTTTGTAAGTCCTTCTTTTCTGTTTTGGCCTTCAGTGGGGATCAGTTTTGGCAAGCTTTGCTGCATGTGCCTGCCCTTGGTGGCGTATGGCCTGCCTGCATTTTGATGGCTTTGACTTTGGGAAAGTTTTTTTTCTTTTTTCTTTTTTTTTTTTTTTTGTTTTAAGTATTCATGCCATGTCCCTGATATCTTGCTCCCTAAGTTGTCTTCCTCCTTGACTTTTTCCCCTGCTTTTGCGACATCTGTGAGCTTAGTTTTGGCACCTTTTGGTCCTTTGCACTGCACCTGCTAAAACCCCAGGCCACTTTCTAAGAGTCATTGAATTTCCCAAATTTTCTTTTTTTCTCCTCCAATTGCAATTCCTTTGATGTTGTCTCCATTCCAGCGTGTTTGTAAGTCCTTCTTTTCTGTTTTGGCCTTCAGTGGGGATCAGATTTGGCAAGCTTTGCTGCATGTGCCTGCACTTGCTGGCGTATGGCCTGCCTGCATTTTGAAGGCTTTGACTTTCGGAACGATTTTTTCTTGTTTTTCTTTTTTCTTGTTTTAAATATTCATGCCATGTCCCTCATATCTTGCCCCCTACGTTGTGTTTTCCTCCTTGACTTTTTCCGCTGCTTTTTCCGCCCCTCACTGCCTGAAGCCCTGCCCCTCACACAGGGAGCCCCAGCCATGACTGCCTAGTGCCCCGCCCCGCCCCGCACTGACTGGATCCCCACCCCTGAAAGCCTGGAACCCCGCGCCTCACTCATGGGGCCTTGCCCTTCATAATTGGAGCCCCGCCCCTCAAATATGGAGCCTTGCCCCTGACTGCATGGAGCCCTGCCCATCCCTCATGGATCCCCGCCCATCACTGGCTGGAGCCCTGCCCCACAAACATGGAGCCCTTTCCCTCACACATGGAGCCTTGCCCCTCTCTGGCTGGAGCCCTGCCACTAACACAAAGAGCCCCGGCCATCACTGCCCTGAGCCCCGCCCCTCACTGACTGGATCCCCACCCCTGAAAGCCTGGAACCCCGGCCTTCACTCATGGGGCCTTGCCCTTCATATTTGAAGCCCCGCCCCTCAAATATGGAGCCCTATCCCTCACTGCATGGAGCCCTGCCCACCCCACATGGAGCCCCGCCCATCACTGGCTGGAGCCCTGCCCCACACACATGGAGCCTTTTCCCTCACACATGGAGCCCTGCCCCTCTCTGGCTGCAGCCCTAACCCTAACACATGGAGCCTCGGCAATCACTGCCTAGAGCCCCACCCCTCACTGACTGGATCCCCACCCCTCACAGCCCGGAACCCCGCCCCTCACGCATGGAACCCCTTCCCTCACTCATGGAGCCCCGCCCATCCCACATGGAGCCCCGCCCATCACTGGCTGGAGCCCTGCCCCACACACATGGAGCCGCTTCCGTCACACATAGAGCACCGCCCCTCACTGCCTGAAGCCCTGCCCCTCACACATGGAGCCCCGCCTTTGTAGGTCCTTCTTTTCGGTTTTGGCCTTCAGTGGGGATCAATTTTGGCAAGCTTTGCTGCATGTGTCTGCACTTGCTGGCGTATTACCTGCCTGCATTTTGATGGCTTTGACTTTGGGAAAGATTTTTTCTTGGTTTTTTTTTTTTTGTTTAACTGTTCATGCCATGTCCCTCATATCTTGCCCCGAAACTTGTGTCTTCCTCCTTGACTATTTACCCTGATTTTGCAACATCTCTTAGCTTAATTTTTGCATCTTTTGGTCCTTCGCACTGCACCTCATATAATCCCGGGCCATTTTCTTAGAGTAACTAGATTTCCCAAATTTCCTTTTTTTCTCCTCCAATTGCAATTCCTTTGATGGAGTGTCCGTTCCAGTGTGTTGGTAGGTCCTTCTTTTCTGTTTTGGCCTTCAGTGGGGATCAATTTTGGCAAGCTTTGCTGCATGTGCCTGGACTTGCTGGTGTATGGCCTGCCTGCATTTTGATGGCTTTGGCTTTGGAAAATTTTTTTTTTTCGTTGTTTTGTGAAGTGTTGATGCCATGTCCCTCATATCTTGCCCCCTAAGTTGTGTCTTCCTCCTTGACTTTTTCCCCTGCTTCTGCAACATCTGTGAGCCTATTTTTTGCATGTTTTGGTCCTTTGCAATGCAGCCGATTTCCTCACAGCTTATTTTTTGAAGACATTAAAATTCCTGATTTTCTGCTTTTTTCAGTTGCATTTCATTTGAACTTATCTCCTTTCCAGAGTGTTTGCAAGCCTTTCTTTTGGGATTCACAAGATTCCTTTTCCCTTCCCGAAAGGAAATTTCATTTCCTTTCGGGAAGGGAAAAGGAATCTTGTGATTTCAATGGGGACGAATTGAAGAATCATTGGTGCATTTCCCTGCCCTTGATGGCATGCCATGCCTTTTGGTGGCTTTGACTTGGGGAAAGATTTTTTTCATTTTTTGGTTGATTTCTGAAGTGTCCATGCCATGTCCTCATATCTTGCCACCTAAGTTGTGTCTTCCTCCTTGACTTTTTCCCCTGCTTTTGCAACATCTGTGAGCTTTGTTTTTGCACCTTTTGGTCCTTCGCACTGCACCTGATATTATCCCGGGCCATTTTCTTACAGTCACTAAATTTCCCAAATTTTCTTTTTTCTCCTCCAATTACAATTCCTTTGATGGTGTCTCCGCTCCAGCCTGTTTGTAGGCCCTTATTTTCTGTTTTGGCCTTCAGTGGGGATCAGATTTGGCAAGCTTTGCTGCATGTGCCTGCACTTGCTGGCGTATGGCCTGCCTGCATTTTGAAGGCTTTGACTTTGGGAACGATTTTTTCTTGTTTTTCTTTTTTCTTGTTTTAAATATTCATGCCATGTCCCTCATATCTTGCCCCCTACGTTGTGTTTTCCTCCTTGACTTTTTCCGCTGCTTTTTCCGCCCCTCACTGCCTGAAGCCCTGCCCCTCACACAGGGAGCCCCAGCCATGACTGCCTAGTGCCCCCGCCCCGCCCCGCACTGACTGGATCCCCACCCCTGAAAGCCTGGAACCCCGCGCCTCACTCATGGGGCCTTGCCCTTCATAATTGGAGCCCCGCCCCTCAAATATGGAGCCTTGCCCCTGACTGCATGGAGCCCTGCCCATCCCTCATGGATCCCCGCCCATCACTGGCTGGAGCCCTGCCCCACAAACATGGAGCCCTTTCCCTCACACATGGAGCCTTGCCCCTCTCTGGCTGGAGCCCTGCCACTAACACAAAGAGCCCCGGCCATCACTGCCCTGAGCCCCGCCCCTCACTGACTGGATCCCCACCCCTGAAAGCCTGGAACCCCGGCCTTCACTCATGGGGCCTTGCCCTTCATATTTGAAGCCCCGCCCCTCAAATATGGAGCCCTATCCCTCACTGCATGGAGCCCTGCCAATCCCACATGGAGCCCCGCCCATCACTGGCTGGAGCCCTGCCCCACACACATGGAGCCTTTTCCCTCACACATGGAGCCCTGCCCCTCTCTGGCTGCAGCCCTAACCCTAACACATGGAGCCTCGGCAATCACTGCCTAGAGCCCCACCCCTCACTGACTGGATCCCCACCCCTCACAGCCCGGAACCCCGCCCCTCACGCATGGAACCCCTTCCCTCACTCATGGAGCCCCGCCCATCCCACATGGAGCCCCGCCCATCACTGGCTGGAGCCCTGCCCCACACACATGGAGCCGCTTCCGTCACACATAGAGCACCGCCCCTCACTGCCTGAAGCCCTGCCCCTCACACATGGAGCCCCGCCTTTGTAGGTCCTTCTTTTCGGTTTTGGCCTTCAGTGGGGATCAATTTTGGCAAGCTTTGCTGCATGTGTCTGCACTTGCTGGCGTATTACCTGCCTGCATTTTGATGGCTTTGACTTTGGGAAAGATTTTTTCTTGGTTTTTTTTTTTTTTGTTTAACTGTTCATGCCATGTCCCTCATATCTTGCCCCGAAACTTGTGTCTTCCTCCTTGACTATTTACCCTGATTTTGCAACATCTCTTAGCTTAATTTTTGCATCTTTTGGTCCTTCGCACTGCACCTCATATAATCCCGGGCCATTTTCTTAGAGTAACTAGATTTCCCAAATTTCCTTTTTTTCTCCTCCAATTGCAATTCCTTTGATGGAGTGTCCGTTCCAGTGTGTTGGTAGGTCCTTCTTTTCTGTTTTGGCCTTCAGTGGGGATCAATTTTGGCAAGCTTTGCTGCATGTGCCTGGACTTGCTGGTGTATGGCCTGCCTGCATTTTGATGGCTTTGGCTTTGGAAAATTTTTTTTTTTCGTTGTTTTGTGAAGTGTTGATGCCATGTCCCTCATATCTTGCCCCCTAAGTTGTGTCTTCCTCCTTGACTTTTTCCCCTGCTTCTGCAACATCTGTGAGCCTATTTTTTGCATGTTTTGGTCCTTTGCAATGCAGCCGATTTCCTCACAGCTTATTTTTTGAAGACATTAAAATTCCTGATTTTCTGCTTTTTTCAGTTGCATTTCATTTGAACTTATCTCCTTTCCAGAGTGTTTGCAAGCCTTTCTTTTGGGATTCACAAGATTCCTTTTCCCTTCCCGAAAGGAAATTTCATTTCCTTTCGGGAAGGGAAAAGGAATCTTGTGATTTCAATGGGGACGAATTGAAGAATCATTGGTGCATTTCCCTGCCCTTGATGGCATGCCATGCCTTTTGGTGGCTTTGACTTGGGGAAAGATTTTTTTTCATTTTTTCGTTGATTTCTGAAGTGTCCATGCCATGTCCTCATATCTTGCCACCTAAGTTGTGTCTTCCTCCTTGACTTTTTCCCCTGCTTTTGCAACATCTGTGAGCTTTGTTTTTGCATCTTTTGGTCCTTCGCACTGCACCTGATATTATCCCGGGCCATTTTCTTACAGTCACTAAATTTCCCAAATTTTCTTTTTTCTCCTCCAATTACAATTCCTTTGATGGTGTCTCCGCTCCAGCCTGTTTGTAGGCCCTTATTTTCTGTTTTGGCCTTCAGTGGGGATCAGATTTGGCAAGCTTTGCTGCATGTGCCTGCACTTGCTGGCGTATGGCCTGCCTGCATTTTGAAGGCTTTGACTTTGGGAACGATTTTTTCTTGTTTTTCTTTTTTCTTGTTTTAAATATTCATGCCATGTCCCTCATATCTTGCCCCCTACGTTGTGTTTTCCTCCTTGACTTTTTCCGCTGCTTTTGAAATATCTGTGAGCTTTGTTTTGGCATCATTTAGTCCTTCGCACTGCACCTGACATAATCCCGGGCCATTTTCTTACAGTCACTAAATTTACCAAATTTACATTTTTACTTTTCCTAACGCAATATTTCCGATGCTGTCTCCATCCACCGCCCCTCACTGCCTGAAGCCCTGCCCCTCACACAGGGAGCCCCAGCCATGACTGCCTAGTGCCCCGCCCCGCCCCTCACTGACTGGATCCCCACCCCTGAAAGCCTGGAACCCCGCGCCTCACTCATGGGGCCTTGCCCTTCATAATTGGAGCCCCGCCCCTCAAATATGGAGCCTTGCCCCTGACTGCATGGAGCCCTGCCCATCCCTCATGGATCCCCGCCCATCACTGGCTGGAGCCCTGCCCCACAAACATGGAGCCCTTTCCCTCACACATGGAGCCTTGCCCCTCTCTGGCTGGAGCCCTGCCACTAACACAAAGAGCCCCGGCCATCACTGCCCTGAGCCCCGCCCCTCACTGACTGGATCCCCACCCCTGAAAGCCTGGAACCCCGGCCTTCACTCATGGGGCCTTGCCCTTCATATTTGAAGCCCCGCCCCTCAAATATGGAGCCCTATCCCTCACTGCATGGAGCCCTGCCCACCCCACATGGAGCCCCCGCCCATCACTGGCTGGAGCCCTGCCCCACACACATGGAGCCTTTTCCCTCACACATGGAGCCCTGCCCCTCTCTGGCTGCAGCCCTAACCCTAACACATGGAGCCTCGGCAATCACTGCCTAGAGCCCCACCCCTCACTGACTGGATCCCCACCCCTCACAGCCCGGAACCCCGCCCCTCACGCATGGAACCCCTTCCCTCACTCATGGAGCCCCGCCCATCCCACATGGAGCCCCGCCCATCACTGGCTGGAGCCCTGCCCCACACACATGGAGCCGCTTCCGTCACACATAGAGCACCGCCCCTCACTGCCTGAAGCCCTGCCCCGCACACATGGAGCCCCGCGTTTGTAGGTCCTTCTTTTCGGTTTTGGCCTTCAGTGGGGATCAATTTTGGCAAGCTTTGCTGCATGTGTCTGCACTTGCTGGCGTATTACCTGCCTGCATTTTGATGGCTTTGGCTTTGGAAAATTTTTTTTTTCGTTGTTTTGTGAAGTGTTGATGCCATGTCCCTCATATCTTGCCCCCTAAGTTGTGTCTTCCTCCTTGACTTTTTCCCCTGCTTTTGCAACATCTGTGAGCCTATTTTTTGCATGTTTTGGTCCTTTGCAATGCAGCTGATTTCCTCACAGCCTATTTTTTGAAGACATTAAAATTCCTGATTTTCTGCTTTTTTCAGTTGCATTTCATTTGAACTTATCTCCTTTCCAGAGTGTTTGCAAGCCTTTCTTTTGGGATTCACAAGATTCCTTTTCCCTTCCCGAAAGGAAATTTCATTTCCTTTCGGGAAGGGAAAAGGAATCTTGTGATTTCAATGGGGACGAATTGAAGAATCATTGGTGCATTTCCCTGCCCTTGATGGCATGCCATGCCTTTTGGTGGCTTTGACTTGGGGAAAGATTTTTTTCATTTTTTGGTTGATTTCTGAAGTGTCCATGCCATGTCCTCATATCTTGCCACCTAAGTTGTGTCTTCCTCCTTGACTTTTTCCCCTGCTTTTGCAACATCTGTGAGCTTTGTTTTTGCACCTTTTGGTCCTTCGCACTGCACCTGATATTATCCCGGGCCATTTTCTTACAGTCACTAAATTTCCCAAATTTTCTTTTTTCTCCTCCAATTACAATTCCTTTGATGGTGTCTCCGCTCCAGCCTGTTTGTAGGCCCTTATTTTCTGTTTTGGCCTTCAGTGGGGATCAGATTTGGCAAGCTTTGCTGCATGTGCCTGCACTTGCTGGTGTATGGCCTGCCTGCATTTTGAAGGCTTTGACTTTGGGAACGATTTTTTCTTGTTTTTCTTTTTTCTTGTTTTAAATATTCATGCCATGTCCCTCATATCTTGCCCCCTACGTTGTGTTTTCCTCCTTGACTTTTTCCGCTGCTTTTGAAATATCTGTGAGCTTTGTTTTGGCATCATTTAGTCCTTCGCACTGCACCTGACATAATCCCGGGCCATTTTCTTACAGTCACTCAATTTACCAAATTTACATTTTTACTTTTCCTAACGCAATATTTCCGATGCTGTCTCCATCCACCGCCCCTCACTGCCTGAAGCCCTGCCCCTCACACAGGGAGCCCCAGCCATGACTGCCTAGTGCCCCGCCCCGCCCCTCACTGACTGGATCCCCACCCCTGAAAGCCTGGAACCCCGCGCCTCACTCATGGGGCCTTGCCCTTCATAATTGGAGCCCCGCCCCTCAAATATGGAGCCTTGCCCCTGACTGCATGGAGCCCTGCCCATCCCTCATGGATCCCCGCCCATCACTGGCTGGAGCCCTGCCCCACAAACATGGAGCCCTTTCCCTCACACATGGAGCCTTGCCCCTCTCTGGCTGGAGCCCTGCCACTAACACAAAGAGCCCCGGCCATCACTGCCCTGAGCCCCGCCCCGCACTGACTGGATCCCCACCCCTGAAAGCCTGGAACCCCGGCCTTCACTCATGGGGCCTTGCCCTTCATATTTGAAGCCCCGCCCCTCAAATATGGAGCCCTATCCCTCACTGCATGGAGCCCTGCCAATCCCACATGGAGCCCCGCCCATCACTGGCTGGAGCCCTGCCCCACACACATGGAGCCTTTTCCCTCACACATGGAGCCCTGCCCCTCTCTGGCTGCAGCCCTAACCCTAACACATGGAGCCTCGGCAATCACTGCCTAGAGCCCCACCCCTCACTGACTGGATCCCCACCCCTCACAGCCCGGAACCCCGCCCCTCACGCATGGAACCCCTTCCCTCACTCATGGAGCCCCGCCCATCCCACATGGAGCCCCGCCCATCACTGGCTGGAGCCCTGCCCCACACACATGGAGCCGCTTCCGTCACACATAGAGCACCGCCCCTCACGGCCTGAAGCCCTGCCCCTCACACATGGAGCCCCGCGTTTGTAGGTCCTTCTTTTCGGTTTTGGCCTTCAGTGGGGATCAATTTTGGCAAGCTTTGCTGCATGTGCCTGCACTTGCTGGCGTATGGCCTGCCTGCATTTTGAAGGCTTTGACTTTGGGAACGATTTTTTCTTGGTTTTTTTTTTTTTGTTTAACTGTTCATGCCATGTCCCTCATATCTTGCCCCGAAACTTGTGTCTTCCTCCTTGACTATTTACCCTGATTTTGCAACATCTCTTAGCTTAATTTTTGCATCTTTTGGTCCTTCGCACTGCACCTCATATAATCCCGGGCCATTTTCTTAGAGTAACTAGATTTCCCAAATTTCCTTTTTTTCTCCTCCAATTGCAATTCCTTTGATGGAGTGTCCGTTCCAGTGTGTTGGTAGGTCCTTCTTTTCTGTTTTGGCCTTCAGTGGGGATCAATTTTGGCAAGCTTTGCTGCATGTGCCTGGACTTGCTGGTGTATGGCCTGCCTGCATTTTGATGGCTTTGGCTTTGGAAAATTTTTTTTTTTCGTTGTTTTGTGAAGTGTTGATGCTATGTCCCTCATATCTTGCCCCCTAAGTTGTGTCTTCCTCCTTGACTTTTTCCCCTGCTTCTGCAACATCTGTGAGCCTATTTTTTGCATGTTTTGGTCCTTTGCAATGCAGCCGATTTCCTCACAGCTTATTTTTTGAAGACATTAAAATTCCTGATTTTCTGCTTTTTTCAGTTGCATTTCATTTGAACTTATCTCCTTTCCAGAGTGTTTGCAAGCCTTTCTTTTGGGATTCACAAGATTCCTTTTCCCTTCCCGAAAGGAAATTTCATTTCCTTTCGGGAAGGGAAAAGGAATCTTGTGATTTCAATGGGGACGAATTGAAGAATCATTGGTGCATTTCCCTGCCCTTGATGGCATGCCATGCCTTTTGGTGGCTTTGACTTGGGGAAAGATTTTTTTCATTTTTTCGTTGATTTCTGAAGTGTCCATGCCATGTCCTCATATCTTGCCACCTAAGTTGTGTCTTCCTCCTTGACTTTTTCCCCTGCTTTTGCAACATCTGTGAGCTTTGTTTTTGCACCTTTTGGTCCTTCGCACTGCACCTGATATTATCCCGGGCCATTTTCTTACAGTCACTAAATTTCCCAAATTTTCTTTTTTCTCCTCCAATTACAATTCCTTTGATGGTGTCTCCGCTCCAGCCTGTTTGTAGGCCCTTATTTTCTGTTTTGGCCTTCAGTGGGGATCAGATTTGGCAAGCTTTGCTGCATGTGCCTGCACTTGCTGGCGTATGGCCTGCCTGCATTTTGAAGGCTTTGACTTTGGGAACGATTTTTTCTTGTTTTTCTTTTTTCTTGTTTTAAATATTCATGCCATGTCCCTCATATCTTGCCCCCTACGTTGTGTTTTCCTCCTTGACTTTTTCCGCTGCTTTTGAAATATCTGTGAGCTTTGTTTTGGCATCATTTAGTCCTTCGCACTGCACCTGACATAATCCCGGGCCATTTTCTTACAGTCACTAAATTTACCAAATTTACATTTTTACTTTTCCTAACGCAATATTTCCGATGCTGTCTCCATCCACCGCCCCTCACTGCCTGAAGCCCTGCCCCTCACACAGGGAGCCCCAGCCATGACTGCCTAGTGCCCCGCCCCGCCCCTCACTGACTGGATCCCCACCCCTGAAAGCCTGGAACCCCGCGCCTCACTCATGGGGCCTTGCCCTTCATAATTGGAGCCCCGCCCCTCAAATATGGAGCCTTGCCCCTGACTGCATGGAGCCCTGCCCATCCCTCATGGATCCCCGCCCATCACTGGCTGGAGCCCTGCCCCACAAACATGGAGCCCTTTCCCTCACACATGGAGCCTTGCCCCTCTCTGGCTGGAGCCCTGCCACTAACACAAAGAGCCCCGGCCATCACTGCCCTGAGCCCCGCCCCTCACTGACTGGATCCCCACCCCTGAAAGCCTGGAACCCCGGCCTTCACTCATGGGGCCTTGCCCTTCATATTTGAAGCCCCGCCCCTCAAATATGGAGCCCTATCCCTCACTGCATGGAGCCCTGCCCACCCCACATGGAGCCCCGCCCATCACTGGCTGGAGCCCTGCCCCACACACATGGAGCCTTTTCCCTCACACATGGAGCCCTGCCCCTCTCTGGCTGCAGCCCTAACCCTAACACATGGAGCCTCGGCAATCACTGCCTAGAGCCCCACCCCTCACTGACTGGATCCCCACCCCTCACAGCCCGGAACCCCGCCCCTCACGCATGGAACCCCTTCCCTCACTCATGGAGCCCCGCCCATCCCACATGGAGCCCCGCCCATCACTGGCTGGAGCCCTGCCCCACACACATGGAGCCGCTTCCGTCACACATAGAGCACCGCCCCTCACTGCCTGAAGCCCTGCCCCGCACACATGGAGCCCCGCGTTTGTAGGTCCTTCTTTTCGGTTTTGGCCTTCAGTGGGGATCAATTTTGGCAAGCTTTGCTGCATGTGTCTGCACTTGCTGGCGTATTACCTGCCTGCATTTTGATGGCTTTGGCTTTGGAAAATTTTTTTTTTCGTTGTTTTGTGAAGTGTTGATGCCATGTCCCTCATATCTTGCCCCCTAAGTTGTGTCTTCCTCCTTGACTTTTTCCCCTGCTTTTGCAACATCTGTGAGCCTATTTTTTGCATGTTTTGGTCCTTTGCAATGCAGCTGATTTCCTCACAGCCTATTTTTTGAAGACATTAAAATTCCTGATTTTCTGCTTTTTTCAGTTGCATTTCATTTGAACTTATCTCCTTTCCAGAGTGTTTGCAAGCCTTTCTTTTGGGATTCACAAGATTCCTTTTCCCTTCCCGAAAGGAAATTTCATTTCCTTTCGGGAAGGGAAAAGGAATCTTGTGATTTCAATGGGGACGAATTGAAGAATCATTGGTGCATTTCCCTGCCCTTGATGGCATGCCATGCCTTTTGGTGGCTTTGACTTGGGGAAAGATTTTTTTCATTTTTTGGTTGATTTCTGAAGTGTCCATGCCATGTCCTCATATCTTGCCACCTAAGTTGTGTCTTCCTCCTTGACTTTTTCCCCTGCTTTTGCAACATCTGTGAGCTTTGTTTTTGCACCTTTTGGTCCTTCGCACTGCACCTGATATTATCCCGGGCCATTTTCTTACAGTCACTAAATTTCCCAAATTTTCTTTTTTCTCCTCCAATTACAATTCCTTTGATGGTGTCTCCGCTCCAGCCTGTTTGTAGGCCCTTATTTTCTGTTTTGGCCTTCAGTGGGGATCAGATTTGGCAAGCTTTGCTGCATGTGCCTGCACTTGCTGGTGTATGGCCTGCCTGCATTTTGAAGGCTTTGACTTTGGGAACGATTTTTTCTTGTTTTTCTTTTTTCTTGTTTTAAATATTCATGCCATGTCCCTCATATCTTGCCCCCTACGTTGTGTTTTCCTCCTTGACTTTTTCCGCTGCTTTTGAAATATCTGTGAGCTTTGTTTTGGCATCATTTAGTCCTTCGCACTGCACCTGACATAATCCCGGGCCATTTTCTTACAGTCACTAAATTTACCAAATTTACATTTTTACTTTTCCTAACGCAATATTTCCGATGCTGTCTCCATCCACCGCCCCTCACTGCCTGAAGCCCTGCCCCTCACACAGGGAGCCCCAGCCATGACTGCCTAGTGCCCCGCCCCGCCCCTCACTGACTGGATCCCCACCCCTGAAAGCCTGGAACCCCGCGCCTCACTCATGGGGCCTTGCCCTTCATAATTGGAGCCCCCGCCCCTCAAATATGGAGCCTTGCCCCTGACTGCATGGAGCCCTGCCCATCCCTCATGGATCCCCGCCCATCACTGGCTGGAGCCCTGCCCCACAAACATGGAGCCCTTTCCCTCACACATGGAGCCTTGCCCCTCTCTGGCTGGAGCCCTGCCACTAACACAAAGAGCCCCGGCCATCACTGCCCTGAGCCCCGCCCCTCACTGACTGGATCCCCACCCCTGAAAGCCTGGAACCCCGGCCTTCACTCATGGGGCCTTGCCCTTCATATTTGAAGCCCCGCCCCTCAAATATGGAGCCCTATCCCTCACTGCATGGAGCCCTGCCCATCCCACATGGAGCCCCGCCCATCACTGGCTGGAGCCCTGCCCCACACACATGGAGCCTTTTCCCTCACACATGGAGCCCTGCCCCTCTCTGGCTGCAGCCCTAACCCTAACACATGGAGCCTCGGCAATCACTGCCTAGAGCCCCACCCCTCACTGACTGGATCCCCACCCCTCACAGCCCGGAACCCCGCCCCTCACGCATGGAACCCCTTCCCTCACTCATGGAGCCCCGCCCATCCCACATGGAGCCCCGCCCATCACTGGCTGGAGCCCTGCCCCACACACATGGAGCCGCTTCCGTCACACATAGAGCACCGCCCCTCACTGCCTGAAGCCCTGCCCCGCACACATGGAGCCCCGCGTTTGTAGGTCCTTCTTTTCGGTTTTGGCCTTCAGTGGGGATCAATTTTGGCAAGCTTTGCTGCATGTGTCTGCACTTGCTGGCGTATTACCTGCCTGCATTTTGATGGCTTTGGCTTTGGAAAATTTTTTTTTTCGTTGTTTTGTGAAGTGTTGATGCCATGTCCCTCATATCTTGCCCCCTAAGTTGTGTCTTCCTCCTTGACTTTTTCCCCTGCTTTTGCAACATCTGTGAGCCTATTTTTTGCATGTTTTGGTCCTTTGCAATGCAGCTGATTTCCTCACAGCCTATTTTTTGAAGACATTAAAATTCCTGATTTTCTGCTTTTTTCAGTTGCATTTCATTTGAACTTATCTCCTTTCCAGAGTGTTTGCAAGCCTTTCTTTTGGGATTCACAAGATTCCTTTTCCCTTCCCGAAAGGAAATTTCATTTCCTTTCGGGAAGGGAAAAGGAATCTTGTGATTTCAATGGGGACGAATTGAAGAATCATTGGTGCATTTCCCTGCCCTTGATGGCATGCCATGCCTTTTGGTGGCTTTGACTTGGGGAAAGATTTTTTTCATTTTTTGGTTGATTTCTGAAGTGTCCATGCCATGTCCTCATATCTTGCCACCTAAGTTGTGTCTTCCTCCTTGACTTTTTCCCCTGCTTTTGCAACATCTGTGAGCTTTGTTTTTGCACCTTTTGGTCCTTCGCACTGCACCTGATATTATCCCGGGCCATTTTCTTACAGTCACTAAATTTCCCAAATTTTCTTTTTTCTCCTCCAATTACAATTCCTTTGATGGTGTCTCCGCTCCAGCCTGTTTGTAGGCCCTTATTTTCTGTTTTGGCCTTCAGTGGGGATCAGATTTGGCAAGCTTTGCTGCATGTGCCTGCACTTGCTGGTGTATGGCCTGCCTGCATTTTGAAGGCTTTGACTTTGGGAACGATTTTTTCTTGTTTTTCTTTTTTCTTGTTTTAAATATTCATGCCATGTCCCTCATATCTTGCCCCCTACGTTGTGTTTTCCTCCTTGACTTTTTCCGCTGCTTTTGAAATATCTGTGAGCTTTGTTTTGGCATCATTTAGTCCTTCGCACTGCACCTGACATAATCCCGGGCCATTTTCTTACAGTCACTAAATTTACCAAATTTACATTTTTACTTTTCCTAACGCAATATTTCCGATGCTGTCTCCATCCACCGCCCCTCACTGCCTGAAGCCCTGCCCCTCACACAGGGAGCCCCAGCCATGACTGCCTAGTGCCCCCGCCCCGCCCCTCACTGACTGGATCCCCACCCCTGAAAGCCTGGAACCCCGCGCCTCACTCATGGGGCCTTGCCCTTCATAATTGGAGCCCCGCCCCTCAAATATGGAGCCTTGCCCCTGACTGCATGGAGCCCTGCCCATCCCTCATGGATCCCCGCCCATCACTGGCTGGAGCCCTGCCCCACAAACATGGAGCCCTTTCCCTCACACATGGAGCCTTGCCCCTCTCTGGCTGGAGCCCTGCCACTAACACAAAGAGCCCCGGCCATCACTGCCCTGAGCCCCGCCCCTCACTGACTGGATCCCCACCCCTGAAAGCCTGGAACCCCGGCCTTCACTCATGGGGCCTTGCCCTTCATATTTGAAGCCCCGCCCCTCAAATATGGAGCCCTATCCCTCACTGCATGGAGCCCTGCCCATCCCACATGGAGCCCCCGCCCATCACTGGCTGGAGCCCTGCCCCACACACATGGAGCCTTTTCCCTCACACATGGAGCCCTGCCCCTCTCTGGCTGCAGCCCTAACCCTAACACATGGAGCCTCGGCAATCACTGCCTAGAGCCCCACCCCTCACTGACTGGATCCCCACCCCTCACAGCCCGGAACCCCGCCCCTCACGCATGGAACCCCTTCCCTCACTCATGGAGCCCCGCCCATCCCACATGGAGCCCTGCCCATCACTGGCTGGAGCCCTGCCCCACACACATGGAGCCGCTTCCGTCACACATAGAGCACCGCCCCTCACGGCCTGAAGCCCTGCCCCTCACACATGGAGCCCCGCGTTTGTAGGTCCTTCTTTTCGGTTTTGGCCTTCAGTGGGGATCAATTTTGGCAAGCTTTGCTGCATGTGCCTGCACTTGCTGGCGTATGGCCTGCCTGCATTTTGAAGGCTTTGACTTTGGGAACGATTTTTTCTTGGTTTTTTTTTTTTTGTTTAACTGTTCATGCCATGTCCCTCATATCTTGCCCCGAAACTTGTGTCTTCCTCCTTGACTATTTACCCTGATTTTGCAACATCTCTTAGCTTAATTTTTGCATCTTTTGGTCCTTCGCACTGCACCTCATATAATCCCGGGCCATTTTCTTAGAGTAACTAGATTTCCCAAATTTCCTTTTTTTCTCCTCCAATTGCAATTCCTTTGATGGAGTGTCCGTTCCAGTGTGTTGGTAGGTCCTTCTTTTCTGTTTTGGCCTTCAGTGGGGATCAATTTTGGCAAGCTTTGCTGCATGTGCCTGGACTTGCTGGTGTATGGCCTGCCTGCATTTTGATGGCTTTGGCTTTGGAAAATTTTTTTTTTTCGTTGTTTTGTGAAGTGTTGATGCCATGTCCCTCATATCTTGCCCCCTAAGTTGTGTCTTCCTCCTTGACTTTTTCCCCTGCTTCTGCAACATCTGTGAGCCTATTTTTTGCATGTTTTGGTCCTTTGCAATGCAGCCGATTTCCTCACAGCTTATTTTTTGAAGACATTAAAATTCCTGATTTTCTGCTTTTTTCAGTTGCATTTCATTTGAACTTATCTCCTTTCCAGAGTGTTTGCAAGCCTTTCTTTTGGGATTCACAAGATTCCTTTTCCCTTCCCGAAAGGAAATTTCATTTCCTTTCGGGAAGGGAAAAGGAATCTTGTGATTTCAATGGGGACGAATTGAAGAATCATTGGTGCATTTCCCTGCCCTTGATGGCATGCCATGCCTTTTGGTGGCTTTGACTTGGGGAAAGATTTTTTTCATTTTTTCGTTGATTTCTGAAGTGTCCATGCCATGTCCTCATATCTTGCCACCTAAGTTGTGTCTTCCTCCTTGACTTTTTCCCCTGCTTTTGCAACATCTGTGAGCTTTGTTTTTGCATCTTTTGGTCCTTCGCACTGCACCTGATATTATCCCGGGCCATTTTCTTACAGTCACTAAATTTCCCAAATTTTCTTTTTTCTCCTCCAATTACAATTCCTTTGATGGTGTCTCCGCTCCAGCCTGTTTGTAGGCCCTTATTTTCTGTTTTGGCCTTCAGTGGGGATCAGATTTGGCAAGCTTTGCTGCATGTGCCTGCACTTGCTGGCGTATGGCCTGCCTGCATTTTGAAGGCTTTGACTTTGGGAACGATTTTTTCTTGTTTTTCTTTTTTCTTGTTTTAAATATTCATGCCATGTCCCTCATATCTTGCCCCCTACGTTGTGTTTTCCTCCTTGACTTTTTCCGCTGCTTTTGAAATATCTGTGAGCTTTGTTTTGGCATCATTTAGTCCTTCGCACTGCACCTGACATAATCCCGGGCCATTTTCTTACAGTCACTCAATTTACCAAATTTACATTTTTACTTTTCCTAACGCAATATTTCCGATGCTGTCTCCATCCACCGCCCCTCACTGCCTGAAGCCCTGCCCCTCACACAGGGAGCCCCAGCCATGACTGCCTAGTGCCCCGCCCCGCCCCTCACTGACTGGATCCCCACCCCTGAAAGCCTGGAACCCCGCGCCTCACTCATGGGGCCTTGCCCTTCATAATTGGAGCCCCGCCCCTCAAATATGGAGCCTTGCCCCTGACTGCATGGAGCCCTGCCCATCCCTCATGGATCCCCGCCCATCACTGGCTGGAGCCCTGCCCCACAAACATGGAGCCCTTTCCCTCACACATGGAGCCTTGCCCCTCTCTGGCTGGAGCCCTGCCACTAACACAAAGAGCCCCGGCCATCACTGCCCTGAGCCCCGCCCCTCACTGACTGGATCCCCACCCCTGAAAGCCTGGAACCCCGGCCTTCACTCATGGGGCCTTGCCCTTCATATTTGAAGCCCCCGCCCCTCAAATATGGAGCCCTATCCCTCACTGCATGGAGCCCTGCCCACCCCACATGGAGCCCCGCCCATCACTGGCTGGAGCCCTGCCCCACACACATGGAGCCTTTTCCCTCACACATGGAGCCCTGCCCCTCTCTGGCTGCAGCCCTAACCCTAACACATGGAGCCTCGGCAATCACTGCCTAGAGCCCCACCCCTCACTGACTGGATCCCCACCCCTCACAGCCCGGAACCCCCGCCCCTCACGCATGGAACCCCTTCCCTCACTCATGGAGCCCCGCCCATCCCACATGGAGCCCCGCCCATCACTGGCTGGAGCCCTGCCCCACACACATGGAGCCGCTTCCGTCACACATAGAGCACCGCCCCTCACTGCCTGAAGCCCTGCCCCGCACACATGGAGCCCCGCGTTTGTAGGTCCTTCTTTTCGGTTTTGGCCTTCAGTGGGGATCAATTTTGGCAAGCTTTGCTGCATGTGTCTGCACTTGCTGGCGTATTACCTGCCTGCATTTTGATGGCTTTGGCTTTGGAAAATTTTTTTTTTCGTTGTTTTGTGAAGTGTTGATGCCATGTCCCTCATATCTTGCCCCCTAAGTTGTGTCTTCCTCCTTGACTTTTTCCCCTGCTTTTGCAACATCTGTGAGCCTATTTTTTGCATGTTTTGGTCCTTTGCAATGCAGCTGATTTCCTCACAGCCTATTTTTTGAAGACATTAAAATTCCTGATTTTCTGCTTTTTTCAGTTGCATTTCATTTGAACTTATCTCCTTTCCAGAGTGTTTGCAAGCCTTTCTTTTGGGATTCACAAGATTCCTTTTCCCTTCCCAAAAGGAAATTTCATTTCCTTTCGGGAAGGGAAAAGGAATCTTGTGATTTCAATGGGGACGAATTGAAGAATCATTGGTGCATTTCCCTGCCCTTGATGGCATGCCATGCCTTTTGGTGGCTTTGACTTGGGGAAAGATTTTTTTCATTTTTTGGTTGATTTCTGAAGTGTCCATGCCATGTCCTCATATCTTGCCACCTAAGTTGTGTCTTCCTCCTTGACTTTTTCCCCTGCTTTTGCAACATCTGTGAGCTTTGTTTTTGCACCTTTTGGTCCTTCGCACTGCACCTGATATTATCCCGGGCCATTTTCTTACAGTCACTAAATTTCCCAAATTTTCTTTTTTCTCCTCCAATTACAATTCCTTTGATGGTGTCTCCGCTCCAGCCTGTTTGTAGGCCCTTATTTTCTGTTTTGGCCTTCAGTGGGGATCAGATTTGGCAAGCTTTGCTGCATGTGCCTGCACTTGCTGGCGTATGGCCTGCCTGCATTTTGAAGGCTTTGACTTTGGGAACGATTTTTTCTTGTTTTTCTTTTTTCTTGTTTTAAATATTCATGCCATGTCCCTCATATCTTGCCCCCTACGTTGTGTTTTCCTCCTTGACTTTTTCCGCTGCTTTTGAAATATCTGTGAGCTTTGTTTTGGCATCATTTAGTCCTTCGCACTGCACCTGACATAATCCCGGGCCATTTTCTTACAGTCACTAAATTTACCAAATTTACATTTTTACTTTTCCTAACGCAATATTTCCGATGCTGTCTCCATCCACCGCCCCTCACTGCCTGAAGCCCTGCCCCTCACACAGGGAGCCCCAGCCATGACTGCCTAGTGCCCCGCCCCGCCCCTCACTGACTGGATCCCCACCCCTGAAAGCCTGGAACCCCGCGCCTCACTCATGGGGCCTTGCCCTTCATAATTGGAGCCCCGCCCCTCAAATATGGAGCCTTGCCCCTGACTGCATGGAGCCCTGCCCATCCCTCATGGATCCCCGCCCATCACTGGCTGGAGCCCTGCCCCACAAACATGGAGCCCTTTCCCTCACACATGGAGCCTTGCCCCTCTCTGGCTGGAGCCCTGCCACTAACACAAAGAGCCCCGGCCATCACTGCCCTGAGCCCCGCCCCTCACTGACTGGATCCCCACCCCTGAAAGCCTGGAACCCCGGCCTTCACTCATGGGGCCTTGCCCTTCATATTTGAAGCCCCGCCCCTCAAATATGGAGCCCTATCCCTCACTGCATGGAGCCCTGCCCATCCCACATGGAGCCCCGCCCATCACTGGCTGGAGCCCTGCCCCACACACATGGAGCCTTTTCCCTCACACATGGAGCCCTGCCCCTCTCTGGCTGCAGCCCTAACCCTAACACATGGAGCCTCGGCAATCACTGCCTAGAGCCCCACCCCTCACTGACTGGATCCCCACCCCTCACAGCCCGGAACCCCGCCCCTCACGCATGGAACCCCTTCCCTCACTCATGGAGCCCCGCCCATCCCACATGGAGCCCCGCCCATCACTGGCTGGAGCCCTGCCCCACACACATGGAGCCGCTTCCGTCACACATAGAGCACCGCCCCTCACTGCCTGAAGCCCTGCCCCTCACACATGGAGCCCCGCGTTTGTAGGTCCTTCTTTTCGGTTTTGGCCTTCAGTGGGGATCAATTTTGGCAAGCTTTGCTGCATGTGTCTGCACTTGCTGGCGTATGGCCTGCCTGCATTTTGATGGCTTTGACTTTGGGAAAGATTTTTTCTTGGGTTTTTTTTTTTTGTTTAACTGTTCATGCCATGTCCCTCATATCTTGCCCCGAAACTTGTGTCTTCCTCCTTGACTATTTACCCTGATTTTGCAACATCTCTTAGCTTAATTTTTGCATCTTTTGGTCCTTCGCACTGCACCTCATATAATCCCGGGCCATTTTCTTAGAGTCACTAGATTTCCCAAATTTCCTTTTTTTCTCCTCCAATTGCAATTCCTTTGATGGAGTCTCCGTTCCAGTGTGTTTGTAGGTCCTTCTTTTCTGTTTGGGCCTTCAGTGGGGATGAATTTTGGCAAGCTTTGCTGCATGTGCCTGGACTTGCTGGTGTATGGCCTGCCTGCATTTTGATGGCTTTGACTTTGAAAAAATTTTGTTTTTTTCATTGTTTTGTGAAGTGTCCATGCCATGTCCCTCATATCTTGCCCCCTAAGTTGTGTCTTCCTCCTTGACTTTTTCCCCTGCTTTTGCAACATCTGTGAGCCTATTTTTTGCATGTTTTGGTCCTTTGCAATGCAGCCGATTTCCTCACAGCCTATTTTTTGAAGACATTAAAATTACTGATTTTCTGGTTTTTTTCAATTGCATTTCATTTGAACCTATCTCCTTTCCAGAGTGTTTGCAAGCCTTTCTTTTGGGATTCACAAGATTCCTTTTCCCTTCCCGAAAGGAAATTTCATTTCCTTTTGGGAAGGGAAAAGGAATCTTGTGATTTCAATGGGGACGAATCGAAGAATCATTGGTGCATTTCCCTGCCCTTGATGGCATGCCATGCCTTTTGGTGGCTTTGACTTGGGGAAAGATTTTTTTCATTTTTTGGTTGATTTCTGAAGTGTCCATGCCATGTCCTCATATCTTGCCACCTAAGTTGTGTCTTCCTCCTTGACTTTTTCCCCTGCTTTTGCAACATCTGTGAGCTTAGTTTTTGCATCTTTTGGTCCTTCGCACTGCACCTGATATTATCCCGGGCCATTTTCTTACAGTCACTAAATTTCCCAAATTTTCTTTTTTCTCCTCCAATTACAATTCCTTTGATGGTGTCTCCGCTCCAGCCTGTTTGTAGGCCCTTATTTACTGTTTTGGCCTTCAGTGGGGATCAGATTTGGCAAGCTTTGCTGCATGTGCCTGCACTTGCTGGCGTATGGCTTCCTGCATTTTGAAGGCTTTGACTTTGGGAACGATTTTTTCTTGTTTTTCTTTTTTCTTGTTTTAAATATTCATGCCATGTCCCTCATATCTTGCCCCCTACGTTGTGTTTTTCTCCTTGACTTTTTCCGCTGCTTTTGAAATATCTGTGAGCTTTGTTTTGGCATCATTTAGTCCTTCGCACTGCACCTGACATAATCCCGGGCCATTTTCTTACAGTCACTAAATTTACCAAATTTACATTTTTACTTTTCCTAACGCAATATTTCCGATGCTGTCTCCATCCACCGCCCCTCACTGCCTGAAGCCCTGCCCCTCACACAGGGAGCCCCAGCCATGACTGCCTAGTGCCCCGCCCCGCACTGACTGGATCCCCACCCCTGAAAGCCTGGAACCCCGCGCCTCACTCATGGGGCCTTGCCCTTCATAATTGGAGCCCCGCCCCTCAAATATGGAGCCTTGCCCCTGACTGCATGGAGCCCTGCCCATCCCTCATGGATCCCCGCCCATCACTGGCTGGAGCCCTGCCCCACAAACATGGAGCCCTTTCCCTCACACATGGAGCCTTGCCCCTCTCTGGCTGGAGCCCTGCCACTAACACAAAGAGCCCCGGCCATCACTGCCCTGAGCCCCGCCCCTCACTGACTGGATCCCCACCCCTGAAAGCCTGGAACCCCGGCCTTCACTCATGGGGCCTTGCCCTTCATATTTGAAGCCCCGCCCCTCAAATATGGAGCCCTATCCCTCACTGCATGGAGCCCTGCCCACCCCACATGGAGCCCCGCCCATCACTGGCTGGAGCCCTGCCCCACACACATGGAGCCTTTTCCCTCACACATGGAGCCCTGCCCCTCTCTGGCTGCAGCCCTAACCCTAACACATGGAGCCTCGGCAATCACTGCCCTGAGCCCCACCCCTCACTGACTGGATCCCCACCCCTCACAGCCCGGAACCCCGCCCCTCACGCATGGAACCCCTTCCCTCACTCATGGAGCCCTGCCCATCCCACATGGAGCCCCGCCCATCACTGGCTGGAGCCCTGCCCCACACACATGGAGCCGCTTCCGTCACACATAGAGCACCGTCCCTCACTGCCTGAAGCCCTGCCCCTCACACATGGAGCCCCGCGTTTGTAGGTCCTTCTTTTCGGTTTTGGCCTTCAGTGGGGATCAATTTTGGCAAGCTTTGCTGCATGTGTCTGCACTTGCTGGCGTATGGCCTGCCTGCATTTTGATGGCTTTGACTTTGGGAAAGATTTTTTCTTGGTTTTGTTTTTTTGTTTTAAGTATTCATGCCATGTCCCTCATATCTTGCTCCCTAAGTTGTGTCTTCCTCCTTGACTTTTTCCCCTGCTTTTGCAACATCTGTGAGCCTATTTTTTGCATGTTTTGGTCCTTTGCAATGCAGCTGATTTCCTCACAGCCTATTTTTTGAAGACATTAAAATTACTGATTTTCTGCTTTTTTCAATTGCATTTCATTTGAACTTATCTCCTTTCCAGAGTGTTTGCAAGCCTTTCTTTTGGGATTCACAAGATTCCTTTTCCCTTCCCGAAAGGAAATTTCATTTCCTTTCGGGAAGGGAAAAGGAATCTTGTGATTTCAATGGGGACGAATCGAAGAATCATTGGTGCATTTCCCTGCCCTTGATGGCATGCCATGCCTTTTGGTGGCTTTGACTTGGGGAAAGATTTTTTTCATTTTTTGGTTGATTTCTGAAGTGTCCATGCCATGTCCTCATATCTGGCCACCTAAGTTGTGTCTTCCTCCTTGACTTTTTCCCCTGCTTTTGCAACATCTGTGAGCTTTGTTTTTGCATCTTTTGGTCCTTCGCACTGCACCTGATATTATCCCGGGCCATTTTCTTACAGTCACTAAATTTCCCAAATTTTCTTGTTTTCTCCTCCAATTACAATTCCTTTGATGGTGTCTCCGCTCCAGCCTGTTTGTAGGCCCTTATTTTCTGTTTTGGCCTTCAGTGGGGATCAGATTTGGCAAGCTTTGCTGCATGTGCCTGCACTTGCTGGCGTATGGCCTGCCTGCATTTTGAAGGCTTTGACTTTGGGAATGATTTTTTTTTGTTTTTCTTTTTTCTTGTTTTAAATATTCATGCCATGTCCCTCATATCTTGCCCCCTACGTTGTGTTTTCCTCCTTGACTTTTTCCGCTGCTTTTGAAATATCTGTGAGCTTTGTTTTGGCATCATTTAGTCCTTTGCACTGCACCTGACATAATCCCGGGCCATTTTCTTACAGTCACTAAATTTACCAAATTTACATTTTTACTTTTCCTAACGCAATATTTCCGATGCTGTCTCCATCCACCGCCCCTCACTGCCTGAAGCCCTGCCCTTCACACAGGGAGCCCCAGCCATGACTGCCTAGTGCCCCGCCCCGCACTGACTGGATCCCCACCCCTGAAAGCCTGGAACCCCGCGCCTCACTCATGGGGCCTTGCCCTTCATAATTGGAGCCCCACCCCTCAAATATGGAGCCTTGCCCCTGACTGCATGGAGCCCTGCCCATCCCTCATGAATCCCCGCCCATCACTGGCCGGAGCCCTGCCCCACAAACATGGAGCCCTTTCCCTCACACATGGAGCCTTGCCCCTCTCTGGCTGGAGCCCTGCCACTAACACAAAGAGCCCCGGCCATCACTGCCCTGAGCCCCGCCCCTCACTGACTGGATCCCCACCCCTGAAAGCCTGGAAACCCGGCCTTCACTCATGGGGCCTTGCCCTTCATATTTGAAGCCCCGCCCCTCAAATATGGATCCCTATCCCTCACTGCATGGAGCCCTGCCCATCCCAAATGGAGTCCCGCCCATCACTGGCTGGAGCCCTGCCCCACACACATGGAGCCTTTTCCCTCACACATGGAGCCCTGCCCCTCTCTGGCTGCAGCCCTAACCCTAACACATGGAGCCTCGGCAATCACTGCCTAGAGCCCCACCCCTCACTGACTGGATCCCCACCCCTCACAGCCCGGAACCCCGCCCCTCACGCATGGAACCCCTTCCCTCACTCATGGAGCCCCGCCCATCCCACATGGAGCCCCGCCCATCACTGGCTGGAGCCCTGCCCCACACACATGGAGCCGCTTCCGTCACACATAGAGCACCGCCCCTCACTGCCTGAAGCCCTGCCCCTCACACATGGAGCCCCGCGTTTGTAGGTCCTTCTTTTCGGTTTTGGCCTTCAGTGGGGATCAATTTTGGCAAGCTTTGCTGCATGTGCCTGCACTTGCTGGCGTATGGCCTGCCTGCATTTTGAAGGCTTTGACTTTGGGAACGATTTTTTCTTGTTTTTCTTTTTTCTTGTTTTAAATATTCATGCCATGTCCCTCATATCTTGCCCCCTACGTTGTGTTTTCCTCCTTGACTTTTTCCGCTGCTTTTGAAATATCTGTGAGCTTTGTTTTGGCATCATTTAGTCCTTCGCACTGCACCTGACATAATCCCGGGCCATTTTCTTACAGTCACTCAATTTACCAAATTTACATTTTTACTTTTCCTAACGCAATATTTCCGATGCTGTCTCCATCCACCGCCCCTCACTGCCTGAAGCCCTGCCCCTCACACAGGGAGCCCCAGCCATGACTGCCTAGTGCCCCGCCCCGCACTGACTGGATCCCCACCCCTGAAAGCCTGGAACCCCGCGCCTCACTCATGGGGCCTTGCCCTTCATAATTGGAGCCCCGCCCCTCAAATATGGAGCCTTGCCCCTGACTGCATGGAGCCCTGCCCATCCCTCATGGATCCCCGCCCATCACTGGCTGGAGCCCTGCCCCACACACATGGAGCCCTTTCCCTCACACATGGAGCCTTGCCCCTCTCTGGCTGGAGCCCTGCCACTAACACAAAGAGCCCCAGCCATCACTGCCCTGAGCCCCGCCCCTCACTGACTGGATCCCCACCCCTGAAAGCCTGGAACCCCGGCCTTCACTCATGGGGCCTTGCCCTTCATATTTGAAGCCCCGCCCCTCAAATATGGAGCCCTATCCCTCACTGCATGGAGCCCTGCCCACCCCACATGGAGCCCCGCCCATCACTGGCTGGAGCCCTGCCCCACACACATGGAGCCTTTTCCCTCACACATGGAGCCCTGCCCCTCTCTGGCTGCAGCCCTAACCCTAACACATGGAGCCTCGGCAATCACTGCCTAGAGCCCCACCCCTCACTGACTGGATCCCCACCCCTCACAGCCCGGAACCCCGCCCCTCACGCATGGAACCCCTTCCCTCACTCATGGAGCCCTGCCCATCCCACATGGAGCCCCGCCCATCACTGGCTGGAGCCGTGCCCCACACACATGGAGCCGCTTCCATCACACATAGAGCACCGCCCCTCACTGCCTGAAGCCCTGCCCCTCACACATGGAGCCCCGCGTTTGTAGGTCCTTCTTTTCGGTTTTGGCCTTCAGTGGGGATCAATTTTGGCAAGCTTTGCTGCATGTGTCTGCACTTGCTGGCGTATGGCCTGCCTGCATTTTGATGGCTTTGACTTTGGGAAAGATTTTTTCTTGGTTTTGTTTTTTTGTTTAACTGTTCATGCCATGTCCCTCATATCTTGCCCCGTAAGTTGTGTCTTCCTCCTTGACGTTTTCCCCTGATTTTGCAACATCTCTTAGCCTAATTTTTGCATCTTTTGGTCCTTCGCACTGCACCTCATATAATCCCGGGCCATTTTCTTAGAGTCACTAGATTTCCCAAATTTCCTTTTTTTCTCCTCCAATTGCAATTCCTTTGATGGAGTCTCCGTTCCAGTGTGTTTGTAGGTCCTTCTTTTCGGTTTTGGCCTTCAGTGGGGATGAATTTTGGCAAGCTTTGCTGCATGTGCCTGGACTTGCTGGTGTATGGCCTGCCTGCATTTTGATGGCTTTGACTTTGAAAATATTTTGTTTTTTTCATTGTTTTGTGAAGTGTCCATGCCATGTCCCTCATATCTTGCCCTCTAAGTTGTGTCTTCCTCCTTGACTTTTTCCCCTGCTTTTGCAACATCTGTGAGACTATTTTTTGCATGTTTTGGTCCTTTGCAATGCAGCCGATTTCCTCACAGCCTATTTTTTGAAGACATTAAAATTACTGATTTTCTGGTTTTTTCAATTGCATTTCATTTGAACTTATCTCCTTTCCAGAGTGTTTGCAAGCCTTTCTTTTGGGATTCACAAGATTTCTTTTCCCTTCCCGAAAGGAAATTTCATTTCCTTTCGGGAATGTAAAAGGAATCTTGTCATTTCAATGGGGACGAATCGAAGAATCATTGGTGCATTTCCCTGCCCTTGATGGCATGCCATGCCTTTTGGTGGCTTTGACTTGGGGAAAGATTTTTTTCATGTTTTGGTTGATTTCTGAAGTGTCCATGCCATGTCCTCATATCTTGCCACCTAAGTTGTGTCTTCCTCCTTGACTTTTTCCCCTGCTTTTGCAACATCTGTGAGCTTTGTTTTTGCATCTTTTGGTCCTTCGCACTGCACCTGATATTATCCCAGGCCATTTTCTTACAGTCACTAAATTTCCCAAATTTTCTTGTTTTCTCCTCCAATTACAATTCCTTTGATGGTGTCTCCGCTCCAGCCTGTTTGTAGGCTTTTATTTTCTGTTTTGGCCTTCAGTGGGGATCAGATTTGGCAAGCTCTGCTGCATGTGCCTGCACTTGCTGGCGTATGGCCTGCCTGCATTTTGAAGGCTTTGACTTTGGGAACGATTTTTTCTTGTTTTTCTTTTTTCTTGTTTTAAATATTCATGCCATGTCCCTCATATCTTGCCCCCTACGTTGTGTTTTCCTCCTTGACTTTTTCCGCTGCTTTTGAAATATCTGTGAGCTTTGTTTTGGCATCATTTAGTCCTTCGAACTGCACCTGACATAATCCCGGGCCATTTTCTTACAGTCACTCAATTTACCAAATTTACATTTTTACTTTTCCTAACGCAATATTTCCGATGCTGTCTCCATCATCCGCCCCTCACTGCCTGAAGCCCTGCCCCTCACACAGGGAGCCCCAGCCATGACTGCCTAGTGCCCCGCCCCGCACTGACTGGATCCCCACCCCTGAAAGCCTGGAACCCCGCGCCTCACTCATGGGGCCTTGCCCTTCATAATTGGAGCCCCACCCCTCAAATATGGAGCCTTGCCCCTGACTGCATGGAGCCCTGCCCATCCCTCATGGATCCCCGCCCATCACTGGCTGGAGCCCTGCCCCACAAACATGGAGCCCTTTCCCTCACACATGGAGCCTTGCCCCTCTCTGGCTGGAGCCCTGCCACTAACACAAAGAGCCCCGGCCATCACTGCCTAGTGCCCCGCCCCTCACTGACTGGATTCCCACCCCTGAAAGCCTGGAACCCTGGCCTTCACTCATGGGGCCTTGCCCTTCATATTTGAAGCCCCGCCCCTCAAATATGGAGCCCTATCCCTCACTGCATGGAGCCCTGCCCATCCCACATGGAGCCCCGCCCATCACTGGCTGGAGCCCTGCCCCACACACATGGAGCCTTTTCCCTCACACATGGAGCCCTGCCCCTCTCTGGCTGCAGCCCTAACCCTAACACATGGAGCCTCGGCAATCACTGCCCTGAGCCCCACCCCTCACTGACTGGATCCCCACCCCTCACAGCCCGGAACCCCGCCCCTCACGCATGGAACCCCTTCCCTCACTCATGGAGCCCTGCCCATCCCACATGGAGCCCCGCCCATCACTGGCTGGAGCCCTGCCCCACACACATGGAGCCGCTTCCATCACACATAGAGCACCGCCCCTCACTGCCTGAAGCCCTGCCCCTCACACATGGAGCCCCGCGTTTGTAGGTCCTTCTTTTCGGTTTTGGCCTTCAGTGGGGATCAATTTTGGCAAGCTTTGCTGCATGTGTCTGCACTTGCTGGCGTATGGCCTGCCTGCATTTTGATGGCTTTGACTTTGGGAAAGATTTTTTCTTGGTTTTGTTTTTTTGTTTTAAGTATTCATGCCATGTCCCTCATATCTTGCTCCCTAAGTTGTGTCTTCCTCCTTGACTTTTTCCCCTGCTTTTGCAACATCTGTGAGCCTATTTTTTGCATGTTTTGGTCCTTTGCAATGCAGCTGATTTCCTCACAGCCTATTTTTTGAAGACATTAAAATTACTGATTTTCTGCTTTTTTCAATTGCATTTCATTTGAACTTATCTCCTTTCCAGAGTGTTTGCAAGCCTTTCTTTTGGGATTCACAAGATTCCTTTTCCCTTCCCGAAAGGAAATTTCATTTCCTTTCGGGAACGGAAAAGGAATCTTGTGATTTCAATGGGGACGAATCGAAGAATCATTGGTGCATTTCCCTGCCCTTGATGGCATGCCATGCCTTTTGGTGGCTTTGACTTTGGGAAAGATTTTTTTCATTTTTTGGTTGATTTCTGAAGTGTCCATGCCATGTCCTCATATCTTGCCACCTAAGTTGTGTCTTCCTCCTTGACTTTTTCCCCTGCTTTTGCAACATCTGTGAGCTTTGTTTTTGCATCTTTTGGTCCTTCGCACTGCACCTGATATTATCCCGGGCCATTTTCTTACAGTCACTAAATTTCCCAAATTTTCTTGTTTTCTCCTCCAATTACAATTCCTTTGATGCTGTCTCCGCTCCAGCCTGTTTGTAGGCTTTTATTTTCTGTTTTGGCCTTCAGTGGGGATCAGATTTGGCAAGCTCTGCTGCATGTGCCTGCACTTGCTGGCGTATGGCCTGCCTGCATTTTGAAGGCTTTGACTTTGGGAACGATTTTTTCTTGTTTTTCTTTTTTCTTGTTTTAAATATTCATGCCATGTCCCTCATATCTTGCCCCCTACGTTGTGTTTTCCTCCTTGACTTTTTCCGCTGCTTTTGAAATATCTGTGAGCTTTGTTTTGGCATCATTTAGTCCTTCGCACTGCACCTGACATAATCCCGGGCCATTTTCTTACAGTCACTCAATTTACCAAATTTACATTTTTACTTTTCCTAACGCAATATTTCCGATGCTGTCTCCATCCACCGCCCCTCACTGCCTGAAGCCCTGCCCCTCACACAGGGAGCCCCAGCCCTGACTGCCTAGTGCCCCGCCCCGCACTGACTGGATCCCCACCCCTGAAAGCCTGGAACCCCGCGCCTCACTCATGGGGCCTTGCCCTTCATAATTGGAGCCCCGCCCCTCAAATATGGAGCCTTGCCCCTGACTGCATGGAGCCCTGCCCATCCCTCATGAATCCCCGCCCATCACTGGCTGGAGCCCTGCCCCACAAACATGGAGCCCTTTCCCTCACACATGGAGCCTTGCCCCTCTCTGGCTGGAGCCCTGCCACTAACACAAAGAGCCCCGGCCATCACTGCCCTGAGCCCCGCCCCTCACTGACTGGATCCCCACCCCTGAAAGCCTGGAAACCCGGCCTTCACTCATGGGGCCTTGCCCTTCATATTTGAAGCCCCGCCCCTCAAATATGGAGCCCTATCCCTCACTGCATGGAGCCCTGCCCATCCCACATGGAGTCCCACCCATCACTGGCTGGAGCCCTGCCCCACACACATGGAGCCTTTTCCCTCACACATGGAGCCCTGCCCCTCTCTGGCTGCAGCCCTAACCCTAACACATGGAGCCTCGGCAATCACTGCCTAGAGCCCCACCCCTCACTGACTGGATCCCCACCCCTCACAGCCCGGAACCCCGCCCCTCACGCATGGAACCCCTTCCCTCACTCATGGAGCCCCGCCCATCCCACATGGAGCCCCGCCCATCACTGGCTGGAGCCCTGCCCCACACACATGGAGCCGCTTCCGTCACACATAGAGCACCGCCCCTCACTGCCTGAAGCCCTGCCCCTCACACATGGAGCCCCGCGTTTGTAGGTCCTTCTTTTCGGTTTTGGCCTTCAGTGGGGATCAATTTTGGCAAGCTTTGCTGCATGTGCCTGCACTTGCTGGCGTATGGCCTGCCTGCATTTTGAAGGCTTTGACTTTGGGAACGATTTTTTCTTGTTTTTCTTTTTTCTTGTTTTAAATATTCATGCCATGTCCCTCATATCTTGCCCCCTACGTTGTGTTTTCCTCCTTGACTTTTTCCGCTGCTTTTGAAATATCTCTGAGCTTTGTTTTGGCATCATTTACTCCTTCGCACTGCACCTGACATAATCCCGGGCCATTTTCTTACAGTCACTCAATTTACCAAATTTACATTTTTACTTTTCCTAACGCAATATTTCCGATGCTGTCTCCATCCACCGCCCCTCACTGCCTGAAGCCCTGCCCCTCACACAGGGAGCCCCAGCCATGACTGCCTAGTGCCCCGCCCCGCACTGACTGGATCCCCACCCCTGAAAGCCTGGAACCCCGCGCCTCACTCATGGGGCCTTGCCCTTCATAATTGGAGCCCCGCCCCTCAAATATGGAGCCTTGCCCCTGACTGCATGGAGCCCTGCCCATCCCTCATGGATCCCCGCCCATCACTGGCTGGAGCCCTGCCCCACAAACATGGAGCCCTTTCCCTCACACATGGAGCCTTGCCCCTCTCTGGCTGGAGCCCTGCCACTAACACAAAGAGCCCCAGCCATCACTGCCCTGAGCCCCGCCCCTCACTGACTGGATCTCCACCCCTGAAAGCCTGGAACTCCGGCCTTCACTCATGGGGCCTTGCCCTTCATATTTGAAGCCCCGCCCCTCAAATATGGAGCCCTATCCCTCACTGCATGGAGCCCTGCCCATCCCACATGGAGCCCCGCCCATCACTGGCTGGAGCCCTGCCCCACACACATGGAGCCTTTTCCCTCACACATGGAGCCCTGCCCCTCTCTGGCTGCAGCCCTAACCCTAACACACGGAGCCTCGGCAATCACTGCCTAGAGCCCCACCCCTCACTGACTGGATCCCCACCCCTCACAGCCCGGAACCCCGCCCCTCACGCATGGAACCCCTTCCCTCACTCATGGAGCCCTGCCCATCCCACATGGAGCCCCGCCCATCACTGGCTGGAGGCCTGCCCCACACACATGGAGCCGCTTCCATCACATATAGAGCACCGCCCCTCACTGCCTGAAGCCCTGCCCCTCACACATGGAGCCCCGCGTTTGTAGGTCCTTCTTTTCGGTTTTGGCCTTCAGTGGGGATCAATTTTGGCAAGCTTTGCTGCATGTGTCTGCACTTGCTGGCGTATGGCCTGCCTGCATTTTGATGGCTTTGACTTTGGGAAAGATTTTTTCTTGGTTTTGTTTTTTTGTTTAACTGTTCATGCCATGTCCCTCATATCTTGCCCCGTAAGTTGTGTCTTCCTCCTTGACGTTTTCCCCTGATTTTGCAACATCTCTTAGCTTAATTTTTGCATCTTTTGGTCCTTCGCACTGCACCTCATATAATCCCGGGCCATTTTCTTAGAGTCACTAGATTTCCCAAATTTCCTTTTTTTCTCCTCCAATTGCAATTCCTTTGATGGAGTCTCCGTTCCAGTGTGTTTGTAGGTCCTTCTTTTCGGTTTTGGCCTTCAGTGGGGATGAATTTTGGCAAGCTTTGCTGCATGTGCCTGGACTTGCTGGTGTATGGCCTGCCTGCATTTTGATGGCTTTGACTTTGAAAAAATTTTGTTTTTTTCATTGTTTTGTGAAGTGTCCATGCCATGTCCCTCATATCTTGCCCCCTAAGTTGTGTCTTCCTCCTTGACTTTTTCCCCTGCTTTTGCAACATCTGTGAGCCTATTTTTTGCATGTTTTGGTCCTTTGCAATGCAGCCGATTTCCTCACAGCCTATTTTTTGAAGACATTAAAATTACTGATTTTCTGGTTTTTTCAATTGCATTTCATTTGAACTTATCTCCTTTCCAGAGTGTTTGCAAGCCTTTCTTTTGGGATTCACAAGATTCCTTTTCCCTTCCCGAAAGGAAATTTCATTTCCTTTTGGGAAGGGAAAAGGAATCTTGTGATTTCAATGGGGACGAATCGAAGAATCATTGGTGCATTTCCCTGCCCTTGATGGCATGCCATGCCTTTTGGTGGCTTTGACTTGGGGAAAGATTTTTTTCATGTTTTGGTTGATTTCTGAAGTGTCCATGCCATGTCCTCATATCTTGCCACCTAAGTTGTGTCTTCCTCCTTGACTTTTTCCCCTGCTTTTGCAACATCTGTGAGCTTCGTTTTTGCATCTTTTGGTCCTTCGCACTGCACCTGATATTATCCCAGGCCATTTTCTTACAGTCACTAAATTTCCCAAATTTTCTTGTTTTCTCCTCCAATTACAATTCCTTTGATGGTGTCTCCGCTCCAGCCTGTTTGTAGGCTTTTATTTTCTGTTTTGGCCTTCAGTGGGGATCAGATTTGGCAAGCTCTGCTGCATGTGCCTGCACTTGCTGGCGTATGGCCTGCCTGCATTTTGAAGGCTTTGACTTTGGGAACGATTTTTTCTTGTTTTTCTTTTTTCTTGTTTTAAATATTCATGCCATGTCCCTCATATCTTGCCCCCTACGTTGTGTTTTCCTCCTTGACTTTTTCCGCTGCTTTTGAAATATCTGTGAGCTTTGTTTTGGCATCATTTAGTCCTTCGCACTGCACCTGACATAATCCCGGGCCATTTTCTTACAGTCACTCAATTTACCAAATTTACATTTTTACTTTTCCTAACGCAGTATTTCCGATGCTGTCTCCATCATCCGCCCCTCACTGCCTGAAGCCCTGCCCCTCACACAGGGAGCCCCAGCCATGACTGCCTAGTGCCCCGCCCCGCCCCTCACTGACTGGATCCCCACCCCTGAAAGCCTGGAACCCCGCGCCTCACTCATGGGGCCTTGCCCTTCATAATTGGAGCCCCGCCCCTCAAATATGGAGCCTTGCCCCTGACTGCATGGAGCCCTGCCCATCCCTCATGGATCCCCGCCCATCACTGGCTGGAGCCCTGCCCCACAAACATGGAGCCCTTTCCCTCACACATGGAGCCTTGCCCCTCTCTGGCTGGAGCCCTGCCACTAACACAAAGAGCCCCGGCCATCACTGCCCTGAGCCCCGCCCCTCACTGACTGGATCCCCACCCCTGAAAGCCTGGAACCCCGGCCTTCACTCATGGGGCCTTGCCCTTCATATTTGAAGCCCCGCCCCTCAAATATGGAGCCCTATCCCTCACTGCATGGAGCCCTGCCAATCCCACATGGAGCCCCGCCCATCACTGGCTGGAGCCCTGCCCCACACACATGGAGCCTTTTCCCTCACACATGGAGCCCTGCCCCTCTCTGGCTGCAGCCCTAACCCTAACACATGGAGCCTCGGCAATCACTGCCTAGAGCCCCACCCCTCACTGACTGGATCCCCACCCCTCACAGCCCGGAACCCCGCCCCTCACGCATGGAACCCCTTCCCTCACTCATGGAGCCCCGCCCATCCCACATGGAGCCCCGCCCATCACTGGCTGGAGCCCTGCCCCACACACATGGAGCCGCTTCCGTCACACATAGAGCACCGCCCCTCACGGCCTGAAGCCCTGCCCCTCACACATGGAGCCCCGCGTTTGTAGGTCCTTCTTTTCGGTTTTGGCCTTCAGTGGGGATCAATTTTGGCAAGCTTTGCTGCATGTGTCTGCACTTGCTGGCGTATGGCCTGCCTGCGTTTTGATGGCTTTGACTTTGAAAAAATTTTGTTTTTTTCATTGTTTTGTGAAGTGTCCATGCCATGTCCCTCATATCTTGCCCCCTAAGTTTCGTCTTCCTCCTTGACTTTTTCCCCTGCTTTTGCAACATCTGTGAGCCTATTTTTTGCATGTTTTGGTCCTTTGCAATGCAGCCGATTTCCTCACAGCCTATTTTTTGAAGACATTAAAATTACTGATTTTCTGGTTTTTTTCAATTGCATTTCATTTGAACTTATCTCCTTTCCAGAGTGTTTGCAAGCCTTTCTTTTGGGATTCACAAGATTCCTTTTCCCTTCCCGAAAGGAAATTTCATTTCCTTTTGGGAAGGGAAAAGGAATCTTGTGATTTCAATGGGGACGAATCGAAGAATCATTGGTGCATTTCCCTGCCCTTGATGGCATGCCATGCCTTTTGGTGGCTTTGACTTGGGGAAAGATTTTTTTCATTTTTTGGTTGATTTCTGAAGTGTCCATGCCATGTCCTCATATCTTGCCACCTAAGTTGTGTCTTCCTCCTTGACTTTTTCCCCTGCTTTTGCAACATCTGTGAGCTTAGTTTTTGCATCTTTTGGTCCTTCGCACTGCACCTGATATTATCCCGGGCCATTTTCTTAGAGTCACTAAATTTCCCAAATTTTCTTTTTTCTCCTCCAATTACAATTCCTTTGATGGTGTCTCCGCTCCAGCCTGTTTGTAGGCCCTTATTTACTGTTTTGGCCTTCAGTGGGGATCAGATTTGGCAAGCTTTGCTGCATGTGCCTGCACTTGCTGGCGTATGGCTTCCTGCATTTTGAAGGCTTTGACTTTGGGAACGATTTTTTTCTTGTTTTTCTTTTTTCTTGTTTTAAATATTCATGCCATGTCCCTCATATCTTGCCCCCTACGTTGTGTTTTTCTCCTTGACATTTTTGCTGCTTTTGAAATATCTGTGAGCTTTGTTTTGGCATCATTTAGTCCTTCGCACTGCACCTGACATAATCCCGGGCCATTTTCTTACAGTCACTCAATTTACCAAATTTACATTTTTACTTTTCCTAACGCAATATTTCCGATGCTGTCTCCATCCACCGCCCCTCACTGCCTGAAGCCCTGCCCCTCACACAGGGAGCCCCAGCCATGACTGCCTAGTGCCCCGCCCCGCACTGACTGGATCCCCACCCCTGAAAGCCTGGAACCCCGCGCCTCACTCATGGGGCCTTGCCCTTCATAATTGGAGCCCCGCCCCTCAAATATGGAGCCTTGCCCCTGACTGCATGGAGCCCTGCCCATCCCTCATGGATCCCCGCCCATCACTGGCTGGAGCCCTGCCCCACAAACATGGAGCCCTTTCCCTCACACATGGAGCCTTGCCCCTTCTCTGGCTGGAGCCCTGCCACTAACACAAAGAGCCCCGGCCATCACTGCCCTGAGCCCCGCCCCTCACTGACTGGATCCCCACCCCTGAAAGCCTGGAACCCCCGGCCTTCACTCATGGGGCCTTGCCCTTCATATTTGAAGCCCCGCCCCTCAAATATGGAGCCCTATCCCTCACTGCATGGAGCCCTGCCCACCCCACATGGAGCCCCGCCCATCACTGGCTGGAGCCCTGCCCCACACACATGGAGCCTTTTCCCTCACACATGGAGCCCTGCCCCTCTCTGGCTGCAGCCCTAACCCTAACACATGGAGCCTCGGCAATCACTGCCTAGAGCCCCACCCCTCACTGACTGGATCCCCACCCCTCACAGCCCGGAACCCCCGCCCCTCACGCATGGAACCCCTTCCCTCACTCATGGAGCCCCGCCCATCCCACATGGAGCCCCGCCCATCACTGGCTGGAGCCCTGCCCCACACACATGGAGCCGCTTCCGTCACACATAGAGCACCGCCCCTCACGGCCTGAAGCCCTGCCCCTCACACATGGAGCCCCAGCGTTTGTAGGTCCTTCTTTTCGGTTTTGGCCTTCAGTGGGGATCAATTTTGGCAAGCTTTGCTGCATGTGCCTGCACTTGCTGGCGTATGGCCTGCCTGCATTTTGAAGGCTTTGACTTTGGGAACGATTTTTTCTTGTTTTTCTTTTTTCTTGTTTTAAATATTCATTCCATGTCCCTCATATCTTGCCCCCTACGTTGTGTTTTCCTCCTTGACTTTTTCCGCTGCTTTTGAAATATCTGTGAGCTTTGTTTTGGCATCATTTACTCCTTCGCACTGCACCTGACATAATCCCGGGCCATTTTCTTACAGTCACTCAATTTACCAAATTTACATTTTTACTTTTCCTAATGCAATATTTCCGATGCTGTCTCCATCCACCGCCCCTCACTGCCTGAAGCCCTGCCCCTCACACAGGGAGCCCCAGCCATGACTGCCTAGTGCCCCGCCCCGCACTGACTGGATCCCCACCCCTGAAAGCCTGGAACCCCGTGCCTCACTCATGGGGCCTTGCCCTTCATAATTGGAGCCCCGCCCCTCAAATATGGAGCCTTGCCCCTGACTGCATGGAGCCCTGCCCATCCCTCATGGATCCCCGCCCATCACTGGCTGGAGCCCTGCCCCACAAACATGGAGCCCTTTCCCTCACACATGGAGCCTTGCCCCTCTCTGGCTGGAGCCCTGCCACTAACACAAAGAGCCCCGGCCATCACTGCCCTGAGCCCCGCCCCTCACTGACTGGATCCCCACCCCTGAAAGCCTGGAACCCCGGCCTTCACTCATGGGGCCTTGCCCTTCATATTTGAAGCCCCCGCCCCTCAAATATGGAGCCCTATCCCTCACTGCATGGAGCCCTGCCCACCCCACATGGAGCCCCGCCCATCACTGGCTGGAGCCCTGCCCCACACACATGGAGCCTTTTCCCTCACACATGGAGCCCTGCCCCTCTCTGGCTGCAGCCCTAACCCTAACACATGGAGCCTCGGCAATCACTGCCTAGAGCCCCACCCCTCACTGACTGGATCCCCACCCCTCACAGCCCGGAACCCCGCCCCTCACGCATGGAACCCCTTCCCTCACTCATGGAGCCCCGCCCATCCCACATGGAGCCCCGCCCATCACTGGCTGGAGCCCTGCCCCACACACATGGAGCCGCTTCCGTCACACATAGAGCACCGCCCCTCACTGTCTGAAGCCCTGCCCCTCACACATGGAGCCCCGCCTTCGTAGGTCCTTCTTTTCGGTTTTGGCCTTCAGTGGGGATCAATTTTGGAAAGCTTTGCTGCATGTGTCTGCACTTGCTGGCGTATGGCCTGCCTGCATTTTGATGGCTTTGACTTTGGGAAAGATTTTTTCTTGGTTTTGTTTTTTTGTTTAACTGTTCATGCCATGTCCCTCATATCTTGCCCCGTAAGTTGTGTCTTCCTCCTTGACGTTTTCCCCTGATTTTGCAACATCTCTTAGCTTAATTTTTGCATCTTTTGGTCCTTCGCACTGCACCTCATATAATCCCGGGCCATTTTCTTAGAGTCACTAGATTTCCCAAATTTCCTTTTTTTCTCCTCCAATTGCAATTCCTTTGATGGAGTCTCCGTTCCAATGTGTTTGTAGGTCCTTCTTTTCGGTTTTGGCCTTCAGTGGGGATGAATTTTGGCAAGCTTTGCTGCATGTGCCTGGACTTGCTGGTGTATGGCCTGCCTGCATTTTGATGGCTTTGACTTTGAAAAAATTTTGTTTTTTTCATTGTTTTGTGAAGTGTCCATGCCATGTCCCTCATATCTTGCCCCCTAAGTTGTGTCTTCCTCCTTGACTTTTTCCCCTGCTTTTGCAACATCTGTGAGACTATTTTTTGCATGTTTTGGTCCTTTGCAATGCAGCCGATTTCCTCACAGCCTATTTTTTGAAGACATTAAAATTACTGATTTTCTGGTTTTTTCAATTGCATTTCATTTGAACTTATCTCCTTTCCAGAGTGTTTGCAAGCCTTTCTTTTGGGATTCACAAGATTCCTTTTCCCTTCCCGAAAGGAAATTTCATTTCCTTTTGGGAAGGGAAAAGGAATCTTGTGATTTCAATGGGGACGAATCGAAGAATCATTGGTGCATTTCCCTGCCCTTGATGGCATGCCATGCCTTTTGGTGGCTTTGACTTGGGGAAAGATTTTTTTCATTTTTTGGTTGATTTCTGAAGTGTCCATGCCATGTCCTCATATCTTGCCACCTAAGTTGTGTCTTCCTCCTTGACTTTTTCCCCTGCTTTTGCAACATCTGTGAGCTTAGTTTTTGCATCTTTTGGTCCTTCGCACTGCACCTGATATTATCCCGGGCCATTTTCTTACAGTCACTAAATTTCCCCAAATTTTCTTGTTTTCTCCTCCAATTACAATTCCTTTGATGGTGTCTACGCTCCAGCCTGTTTGTAGGCTTTTATTTTCTGTTTTGGCCTTCAGTGGGGATCAGATTTGGCAAGCTTTGCTGCATGTGCCTGCACTTGCTGTGTATGGCCTGCCTGCATTTTGAAGGCTTTGACTTTGGGAACGATTTTTTCTTGTTTTTCTTTTTTCTTGTTTTAAATATTCATGCCATGTCCCTCATATCCTTGCCCCCTACGTTGTGTTTTCCCTCCTTGACTTTTTCCGCTGCTTTTGAAATATCTGTGAGCTTTGTTTTGGCATCATTTAGTCCTTCGCACTGCACCTGACATAATCCCGGGCCATTTTCTTACAGTCACTCAATTTACCAAATTTACATTTTTACTTTTCCTAATGCAATATTTCGATGCTGTCTCCATCCACCGCCCCTCACTGCCTGAAGCCCTGCCCCTCACACAGGGAGCCCCAGCCCTGACTGCCTAGTGCCCCCGCCCCGCACTGACTGGATCCCCACCCCTGAAAGCCTGGAACCCCGCGCCTCACTCATGGGGCCTTGCCCTTCATAATTGGAGCCCCGCCCCTCAAATATGGAGCTTGCCCCTGACTGCATGGAGCCCTGCCCATCCCTCATGGATCCCCGCCCATCACTGGCTGGAGCCCTGCCCCACAAACATGGAGCCCTTTCCCTCACACATGGAGCCTTGCCCCTCTCTGGCTGGAGCCCTGCCACTAACCACAAAGAGCCCCGGCCATCACTGCCCTGAGCCCCGCCCCTCACTGACTGGATCCCCACCCCTGAAAGCCTGGAACCCCGGCCTTCACTCATGGGGCCTTGCCCTTCATATTTGAAGCCCCGCCCCTCAAATAGGGAGCCCTATCCCTCACTGCATGGAGCCCTGCCCATCCCACATGGAGCCCCGCCATCACTGGCTGGAGCCCTGCCCCACACACATGGAGCCTTTTCCCTCACACATGGAGCCCTGCCCCTCTCTGGCTGCAGCCCTAACCCTAACACATGGAGCCTCGGCAATCACTGCCTAGAGCCCCACCCCTCACTGACTGGATCCCCACCCCTCACAGCCCGGAACCCCCGCCCCTCACGCATGGAACCCCTTCCCTCACTCATGGAGCCCCGCCCATCCCACATGGAGCCCCGCCCATCACTGGCTGGAGCCCTGCCCCACACACATGGAGCCGCTTCCGTCACACATAGAGCACCGCCCCTCACTGTCTGAAGGCCCTGCCCCTCACACATGGAGCCCCGCCTTCGTAGGTCCTTCTTTCGGTTTTTGGCCTTCAGTGGGGGATCAATTTTGGCAAGCTTTGCTGCATGTGTCTGCACTTGCTGGCGTATGGCCTGCCTGCATTTTGATGGCTTTGACTTTGGGAAAGACTTTCTCTTGGTTTTTTTTTTTTTCTTTAACTGTTCATGCCATGTCCCTCATATCTTGCCCCGTAAGTTGTGTCTTCCTCCTTGACTATTTCCCCTCATTTTGCAACATCTCTTAGCTTAATTTTTGCATCTTTTGGTCCTTCGCACTGCACCTCATATAATCCCGGGCCATTTTCTTAGAGTCACTAGATTTCCCAAATTTCCTTTTTTTCTCCTCCAATTGCAATTCCTTTGATGGAGTCTCCGTTCCAGTGTGTTTGTAGGTCCTTCTTTTCTGTTTTGGCCTTCAGTGGGGATGAATTTTGGCAAGCTTTGCTGCATGTGCCTGGACTTGCTGGTGTAATGGCCTGCCTGCATTTTGATGGCTTTGGCTTTGGAAAATTTTTTTTTTTCGTTGTTTTGTGAAGGTGTTGATGCCATGTCCCTCATATCTTGCCCCCTAAGTTGTGTCTTCCTCCTTGACTTTTTCCCCTGCTTTTGCAACATCTGTGAGCCTATTTTTTGCATGTTTTGGTCCTTTGCAATGCAGCTGATTTCCTCACAGCCTATTTTTTGAAGACATTAAAGTTCCTGATTTTCTGCTTTTTTCAGTTGCATTTCATTTGAACTTATCTCCTTTCCAGAGTGTTTGCAAGCCTTTCTTTTGGGATTCACAAGATTCCTTTTCCCTTCCCGAAAGGAAATTTCATTTCCTTTCGGGAAGGGAAAAGGAATCTTGTGATTTCAATGGGGACGAATTGAAGAATCATTGGTGCATTTCCCTGCCCTTGATGGCATGCCATGCCTTTTGGTGGCTTTGACTTGGGGAAAGATTTTTTTCATTTTTTGGTTGATTTCTGAAGTGTCCATGCCATGTCCTCATATCTTGCCACCTAAGTTGTGTCTTCCTCCTTGACTTTTTCCCCTGCTTTTGCAACATCTGTGAGCTTCGTTTTTGCATCTTTTGGTCCTTCGCACTGCACCTGATATTATCCCGGCCCATTTTCTTACAGTCACTAAATTTCCCAAATTTTCTTTTTTCTCCTCCAATTACATTCCTTTGATGGTGTCTCCGCTCCAGCCTGTTTGTAGGCCCTTATTTTCTGTTTTGGCCTTCAGTGGGGATCAGATTTGGCAAGCTTTGCTGCATGTGCCTGCACTTGCTGGCGTATGGCTGCCTGCATTTTGAAGCTTTGACTTTGGGAACGATTTTTTCTTGTTTTTCTTTTTTCTTGTTTTAAATATTCATGCCATGTCCCTCATATCTTGCCCCCCTACGTTGTGTTTTCCTCCTTGACTTTTTCCGCTGCTTTTGAAATATCTGTGAGCTTTGTTTTGGCATCATTTAGTCCTTCGCACTGCACCTGGACATAATCCCGGGCCATTTTCTTACAGTCACTCAATTTACCAAATTTACATTTTTACTTTTCCTAATGCAATATTTCCGATGCTGTCTCCATCCACCGCCCCTCACTGCCTGAAGCCCCTGCCCCTCACACAGGGAGCCCCAGCCATGACTGCCTAGTGCCCCGCCCCGCACTGACTGGATCCCCACCCCTGAAAGCCTGGAACCCCGCGCCTCACTCATGGGGCCTTGCCCTTCATAATTGGAGCCCCGCCCCTCAAATATGGAGCCTTGCCCCTGACTGCATGGAGCCCTGCCCATCCCTCATGGATCCCCGCCCATCACTGGCTGGAGCCCTGCCCCACAAACATGGAGCCCTTTCCCTCACACATGGAGCCTTGCCCCTCTCTGGCTGGAGCCCTGCCACTAACACAAAGAGCCCCGGCCATCACTGCCCTGAGCCCCGCCCCTCACTGACTGGATCCCCACCCCTGAAAGCCTGGAACTCCGGCCTTCACTCATGGGGCCTTGCCCTTCATATTTGAAGCCCCGCCCCTCAAATATGGAGCCCTATCCCTCACTGCATGGAGCCCTGCCCACCCCACATGGAGCCCCGCCCATCACTGGCTGGAGCCCTGCCCCACACACATGGAGCCTTTTCCCTCACCACATGGAGCCCTGCCCCTCTCTGGCTGCAGCCCTAACCCTAACACATGGAGGCCTCGGCAATCACTGCCCTGAGCCCCACCCCTCACTGACTGGATCTCCACCCCTCACAGCCCGGAACCCCCGCCCCTCACGCATGGAACCCCTTCCCTCACTCATGGAGCCCTGCCCATCCCACATGGAGCCCCGCCCATCACTGGCTGGAGCCCTGCCCCACACACATGGAGCCGCTTCCGTCACACATAGAGCACCGTCCCTCACTGCCTGAAGCCCTGCCCCTCACACATGGAGCCCCGCGTTTGTAGGTCCTTCTTTTCGGTTTTGGCCTTCAGTGGGGATCAATTTTGGCAAGCTTTGCTGCATGTGTCTGCACTTGCTGGCGTATGGCCTGCCTGCATTTTGATGGCTTTGACTTTGGGAAAGATTTTTTCTTGGTTTTGTTTTTTTGTTTTAAGTATTCATGCCATGTCCCTCATATCTTGCTCCCTAAGTTGTGTCTTCCTCCTTGACTTTTTCCCCTGCTTTTGCAACATCTGTGAGCCTATTTTTTGCATGTTTTGGTCCTTTGCAATGCAGCTGATTTCCTCACAGCCTATTTTTTGAAGACATTAAAATTACTGATTTTCTGCTTTTTTCAATTGCATTTCATTTGAACTTATCTCCTTTCCAGAGTGTTTGCAAGCCTTTCTTTTGGGATTCACAAGATTTCTTTTCCCTTCCCGAAAGGAAATTTCATTTCTTTCGGGAACGGAAAAGGAATCTTGTGATTTCAATGGGGACGAATCGAAGAATCATTGGTGCATTTCCCTGCCCTTGATGGCATGCCATGCCTTTTGGTGGCTTTGACTTGGGGAAAGATTTTTTTCATTTTTTGGTTGATTTCTGAAGTGGTCCATGCCATGTCCTCATATCTTGCCACCTAAGTTGTGTCTTCCTCCTTGACTTTTTCCCCTGCTTTTGCAACATCTGTGAGCTTTGTTTTTGCATCTTTTGGTCCTTCGCACTGCACCTGATATTATCCCGGGCCATTTTCTTACAGTCACTAAATTTCCCCAAATTTTCCTTGTTTTCTCCTCCAATTACAATTCCTTTGATGGTGTCTCCGCTCCAGCCTGTTTGTAGGCTTTTATTTTCTGTTTTGGCCTTCAGTGGGGATCAGATTTGGCAAGCTCTGCTGCATGTGCCTGCACTTGCTGGCGTATGGGCCTGCCTGCATTTTGAAGGCTTTGACTTTGGGAATGATTTTTTTTTTGTTTTTCTCTTTTTCTTGTTTTAAAATATTCATGCCATGTCCCTCATATCTTGCCCCCTACGTTGTGTTTTCCTCCTTGACTTTTTCCGCTGCTTTTGAAATATCTGTGAGCTTTGTTTTGGCATCATTTAGTCCTTCGCACTGCACCTGACATAATCCCGGGCCATTTTCTTACAGTCACTAAATTTACCAAATTTACATTTTTACTTTTCCTAACGCAATATTTCCGATGCTGTCTCCATCCACCGCCCCTCACTGCCTGAAGCCCTGCCCTTCACACAGGGAGCCCCAGCCATGACTGCCTAGTGCCCCCGCCCCGCTCTGACTGGATCCCCACCCCTGAAAGCCTGGAACCCGCGCCCTCACTCATGGGGCCTTGCCCTTCATAATTGGAGCCCCGCCCCTCAAATATGGAGCCTTGCCCCTGACTGCATGGAGCCCTGCCCATCCCTCATGAATCCCCGCCCATCACTGGCTGGAGCCCTGCCCCACAAACATGGAGCCTTTCCCTCACACATGGAGCCTTGCCCCTCTCTGGCTGGAGCCCTGCCACTAACACAAAGAGCCCCGGCCATCACTGCCCTGAGCCCCGCCCCTCACTGACTGGATCCCCACCCCTGAAAGCCTGGAAACCCCGGCCTTCACTCATGGGGCCTTGCCCTTCATATTTGAAGCCCCGCCCCTCAAATATGGAGCCCTATCCCTCACTGCATGGAGCCCTGCCCATCCCACATGGAGTCCCGCCCATCACTGG
>JAKDEW010000957.1:0-83461 GCA_021963965.1 Artemisiospiza belli
ACCTTTTGGTCCTTTGCACTGCACCTGATATAAACCCAGGCCATTTTCTTAGAATCACTAACTTTCCCAAATTTTCTTTTTCTCCTGCAATTGCAATTCCTTTGATGCTTGTCTCCATTCCAGCGTGTTTGTAGGTCCTTCTTTTCTGTTTTGGCCTTCAGTGGGGATCAAGTTTGGCAAGCTTTGCTGCATGTGCCTGCACTTGCTGGCGTATGGCCTGCCTGCATTTTGATGGCTTTGACTTTGGGGAAAGATTTTTTCTTTTTTTTTTTTTATTATTTTAAGTATTCATGCCATGTCCCTCATATCTTGCCCCCTAAGTTGTGTCTTCCTCCTTCACTTTTTCCCCTGCTTTTGCAACATCTGTGAGCTTTAGTTTTGGCACCTTTTGGTCCTTTGCAATGCAGCTGATTTCCTCACAGCCTATTTTTTGAAGAGACTAAAATTCCCGATTTTCTGCTTTTTTCAATTGCATTTCATTTTAACCTATCTCCTTTCCAGAGTGTTTGTAAGCCTTTCTTTTGGGATTCGCAAGATTCCTTTTCCCTTCCCGAAAGGAAATTTCATTTCCTTTCGGGAAGGGAAAAGGAATCTTGCGATTTCAATGGGGGACCAATAGAGGAATCTTTGGTGCATGTCCCTGCACTTGATGGCAGGCCATGGTTTTTGATGCCTTTGACTTTGGGAAAGATTTTTTTTCTTTTTTTGGTTGTTTTCTGAAGTGTTCATGCCATGTCCCCTCACATCTTGCCCCCTAAGTTGTGTCTTCCTCCTTGTCTTTTTCCCCTGCTTTTGCAACATCTGTGAGCTTAGTTTTGGCATCTTTTGGTCCTTTGCACTGCACCTGATATAAACCCAGGCCATTTTCTTAGAATCACTAACTTACCCAAATTTTCTTTTTTTCTCACAGAAATTGAATTCCTTTCATGTTGTTTCCATTCCAGCGTGTTTGTAAGTCCTTCTTTTCTGTTTTTGGCCTTCATGGGGATCAATTTTGGCAAGCTTTGCTGCATGTGCCTGCACTTGCTGGCGTATGGCCTGCCTGCATTTTGATGGCTTAGACTTTGGGAAAGATTTTTTCTTTTATTTTTTTTATTATTTTAAGTATTCATGCCATGTCCCTCATATCTTGCTCCCTAAGTTGTGTCTTCCTCCTTGACTTTTTACCCTGCTTTTGCAACATCTGTGAGCTTAGATTTGGCACCTTTTGGTCCTTTGCACTGCACCTGATATAAACCCAGGCCATTTTCTAAGAGTCACTAAATTTCCCAATTTTTTTTTTTCTCCTCCAATTGCAATTCCTTTTATGCTGTCTCCATTCCAGCGTGTTTGTAAGTCCTTCTTTTCTGTTTTGGCCTTCAGTGGGGATCAATTTTGGCAAGCTTTGCTGCATGTGCCTGCCCTTGGTGGTGTATGGCCTGCCTGCATTTTGATGGCTTTAACTTTGGGAAAGATTTTTTTCTTTTTTTTTTCTTTTTTGTTTTAAGTATTAATGCCATGTCCCTCACATCTTGCCCCCTAAGTTGTGTCTTCCTCCCTTGACTTTTTCCCCTGCTTTTTGCAACATCTGTGAGCTTAGTTTTTGGCACCTTTTGGTCCTTTGCACTGCACCTGATATAAACCCAGGCCATTTTCTTAGAGTCACTAAATTTCCCAATTTTTTTTTTTCTCCTCCAATTGCAATTCCTTTGATGGTGTCTCCATTCCAGCGTGTTTGTAAGTCCTTCTTTTCTGTTTTGGCCTTCAGTGGGGATCAATTTTGGCTAAGCTTTGCTGCATCTGCCTGCCCTTGGTGGTGTATGGCCTGCCTGCCTTTTGATGGCTTAGACTTTGGGAAAGATTTTTTTCTTTTTTTGGTTGTTTTCTGAAGTGTTCATGCCATGTCCCTCATATCTTGCCCCCTAAGTTGTGTCTTCCTCCTTGACTTTTTCCCCTGCTTTTGCAACATCTGTGAGCTTAGTTTTGGCACCTTTTGGTCCTTTGCACTGCACCTGATATAAACCCAGGCCATTTTCTTAGAGTCATTAAATTTCCCAAATTTTCTTTTTTTCTCCTCCAATTGCAATTCCTTTGATGGTGTCTCCATTCCAGCGTGTTTTGTAGGTCCTTCTTTTCTGTTTTGGCCTTCAGTGGGGATCAATTTTGGCAAGCTTTGCTGCATGTGCCTGCACTTGCTGGCGTATGGCCTGTCTGCATTTTGATGGCTTTGACTTTGGTAAAGATTTTTTCTTTTTTTTTTTTTTATTATTTTAAGTATTCATGCCATGTCCCTCACATCTTGCCCCCTAAGTTGTGTCTTCCTCCTTGACTTTTTCCCCTGCTTTTGCAACATCTGTGAGCTTAGTTTTGGCACCTTTTGGTCCTTTGCACTGCACCTGATATAAACCCAGGCCATTTTCTTAGAGTCACTAAATTTCCCAAATTTTTTTTTTTCTCCTCCAATTGCAATTCCTTTGATGGTGTCTCCATTCCAGCGTGTTTGTAAGTCCTTCTTTTCTGTTTTGGCCTTCAGTGGGGATCAATTTTGGCAAGCTTTGCTGCATGTGCCTGCCCTTGGTGGTGTATGGCCTGCCTGCATTTTGATGGCTTTGACTTTGGGAAAGATTTTTCTTTTTTTTTTTTTATTATTTTAAGTATTCATGCCATGTCCCTCATATCTTGCCCCCTAAGTTGTGTCTTCCTCCTTCAATTTTTCCCCTGCTTTTGCAACATCTGTGAGCTTAGTTTTGGCACCTTTTGGTCCTTTGCACTGCACCTGATAGAAACCCAGGCCATTTTCTTAGAATCACTAACTTACCCAAATTTTCTTTTTTCTCATAGAAATTGAATTCCTTTCATGTTGTCTCCATTCCAGCGTGTTTGTAAGTCCTTCTTTTCTGTTTTGGCCTTCAGTGGGGATCAATTTTGGCAAGCTTTGCTGCATGTGCCTGCCCTTGGTGGTGTATGGCCTGCCTGCATTTTGATGGCTTTGACTTTGGGAAAGATTTTTGTCTTTTTTTTTTTTTTATTATTTTAAGTATTCATGCCATGTCCCTCATATCTTGCCCCCTAAGTTGTGTCTTCCTCCTTGACTTTTTTCCCCTGCTTTTGCAACATCTGTGAGCTTAGTTTTGGCACCATTTGGTCCTTTGCACTGCACCTGATATAAACCCAGGCCATTTTCTTAGAGTCACTAAATTTCCCAATTTTTCTTTTTCTCCTCCAATTGCAATTCCCTTTGATGCTGTCTCCCTTCCAGCGTGTTTGTAAGTCCTGCTTTTCTGTTTTGGCCTTCAGTGGGGATCAATTTTGGCAAGCTTTGCTGCATGTGCCTGCCCTTGGTGGTGTATGGCCTGCCTGCATTTTGATGGCTTTGACTTTGGGAAAGATTTTTTTCTTTTTTTTTTTTTTATTATTTTAAGTATTCATGCCATGTCCCTCATATCTTGCCCCCTAAGTTGTGTCTTCCTCCTTGTCTTTTTCCCCTGCTTTTGCAACATCTGTGAGCTTAGTTTTGGCACCTTTTGGTCCTTTGCACTGCACCTGATATAAACCCAGGCCATTTTCTTAGCATCACTAACTTACCCAAATTTTCATTTTCTCCTCCAATTGCAATTCCTTTGATGCTGTCTCCATTCCAGCGTGTTTGTAAGTCCTTCTTTTCTGTTTTGGCCTTCAGTGGGGATCAATTTTGGCAAACTTTGCTGCATGTGCCTGCCCTTGGTGGTGTATGGCATGCCAGCATTTTGATGGCTTTGACTTTGGGAAAGATTTTTTTCTTTTTTTTTTTTTTATTATTTTAAGTGTTCTTGCCATGTCCCTCATATCTTGCTCCCTAAGTTCTGTCTTCCTCCTTGACTTTTTCCCCTGCTTTTGCAACATCTGTGAGCTTAGTTTTGGCATCTTTTGGTCCTTTGCACTGCACCTGATATAAACCCAGGCCGTTTTCTTAGAGTCACTAAATTTCCCAAATTTTTCTTTTTTTCTCCTCCAATTGCAATTCCTTTCATGTTGACTCCTTTCATGCGTGTTTGTAGGTCCTTGTTTTTTGTTTTGCCTTCAGTGGGGATCAATTTTGGCAAGCTTTGCTGCATGTGCCTGCCCTTGGTGGTGTATGGCCTGCCTGCATTTTGATGGCTTTGACTTTGGGAAAGATTTTTCCTTTTTTTTTTTAATTATTTTAAGTATTCATGCCATGTCCCTCATATGTTGCCCCCTAAGTTGTGTCTTCCTCCTTGACTTTTTCCCCTGCTTTTGCAACATCTGTGAGCTTAGTTTTGGCACCTTTTGGTCCTTTGCAATGCAGCTGATTTCCTCAAAGCTTTTTTTTTTTGAAGAGACTAAAATTCCCGATTTTCTGCTTTTTTCAATTGCATTTCATTTGAACCTATCTCCTTTCCAGAGTGTTTGTAAGCCTTTCTTTGGGGATTCGCAAGATTCCTTTTCCCTTCCCGAAAGGAAATTTCATTTCCTTTCGGGAAGGGAAAAGGAATCTTGCGATTTCAATGGGGGACCAATAGAGGAATCTTTGGTGCATGTCCCCTGCACTTGATGGCAGGCCATGCCTTTTGATGGCTTTGACTTTGGGAAAGATTTTTTTCTTTTTTTTGGTTGTTTTCTGAAGTGTTCATGCCATGTCCCCTCACATCTTGCCCCCTAAGTTGTGTCTTCCTCCTTGTCTTTTTCCCCTGCTTTTGCAACATCTGTGAGCTTAGTTTTGGGCACCTTTTGGTCCTTTGCACTGCACCTGATATAAACCCAGGCCATTTTCTTAGAATCACTAACTTTCCCAAGTTTTCTTTTTTTCTCATAGAAATTGAATTCCTTTCATGTTGTCTCCATTCCAGCGTGTTTGTAAGTCCTTCTTTTCTGTTTTGGCCTTCAGTGGGGATCAATTTTGGCAAGGTTTGCTGCATGTGCCTGCACTTGCTGGCGTATGGCCTGCCTGCATTTTGATGGCTTAGACTTTGGGAAAGATTTTTTCTTTTTTTTTTTTTTATTATTTTAAGTATTCATGCCATGTCCCTCACATCTTGCCCCCTAAGTTGTGTCTTCCTCCTTCACTTTTTCCCCTGCTTTTGCAACATCTGTGAGCTTAGTTTTGGCACCTTTTGGTCCTTTGCACTGCACCTGATATAAACCCAGGCCATTTTCTTAGAATCACTAACTTACCCAAATTTTCTTTTTTCTCATAGAAATTTAATTCCTTTCATGTTGTCTCCATTCCAGCGTGTTTGTAAGTCCTTCTTTTCTGTTTTGGCCTTCAGTGGGGATCAATTTTGGCAAGCTTTGCTGCATGTGCCTGCCCTTGGTGGCGTATGGCCTGCCTGCATTTTGATGGCTTTGACTTTGGGAAAGATTTTTGTCTTTTTTTTTTTTTTATTATTTTAAGTATTCATGCCATGTCCCTCATATCTTGCCCCCTAAGTTGTGTCTTCCTCCTTGACTTTTTCCCCTGCTTTTGCAACATCTGTGAGCTTAGTTTTGCCACCTTTTGGTCCTTTGCACTGCACCTGATATAAACCCAGGCCATTTTCTTAGAATCACTAACTTACCCAAATTTTCTTTTTTTCTCATAGAAATTGAATTCCTTTGATGTTGTCTCCATTCCAGCGTGTTTGTAAGTCCTTCTTTTCTGTTTTGGCCTTCAATGGGGATCAATTTTGGCAAGCTTTGCTGCATGTGCCTGCACTTGCTGGCGTATGGCCTGCCTGCATTTTGATGGCTTTGACTTTGGGAAAGATTTTTTCTTTTTTTTTTTTTTATTATTTTAAGTATTCATGCCATGTCCCTCATATCTTGCCCCCTAAGTTGTGTCTTCCTCCTTGACTTTTTCCCCTGCTTTTGCAACATCTGTGAGCTTAGTTTTGGCACCTTTTGGTCCTTTGCACTGCACCTGATATAAACCCAGGCCATTTTCTTAGAGTCACTAAATTTCCCAATTTTTCTTTTTCTCCTCCAATTGCAATTCCTTTGATGGTGTCTCCCTTCCAGCGTGTTTGTAAGTCCTTCTTTTCTGTTTTGGCCTTCAGTGGGGATCAATTTTGGCAAGCTTTGCTGCATGTGCCTGCCCTTGGTGGTGTATGGCCTGCCTGCCTTTTGATGGCTTTGACTTTGGGAAAGATTTTTTACTTTTTTTGGTTGTTTTCTGAAGTGTTCATGCCATGTCCCTCATATCTAGCCCCCTAAGTTCTCTCTTCCTCCTTGACTTTTTCCCCTGCTTTTGCAACATCTGTGAGCTTAGTTTTGGCATCTTTTGGTCCTTTGCACTGCACCTGATAAAACCCCAGGCCACTTTCTTAGAGTCATTAAATTTCCCAAATTTTCTTTTTTTCTCCTCCAATTGCAATTCCTTTGATGGTGTCTCCATTCCAGCGTGTTTGTAGGTCCTTCTTTTCTGTTTTGACTTTCAGTGGGGATCAATTTTGGCAAGCTTTGCTGCATGTGCCTGCCCTTGGTGGTGTATGGCCTGCCTGCATTTTGATGGCTTTGACTTTGGGAAAGATTTTTTCTTTTTTTTTTTTATTATTTTAAGTATTCATGCCATGTCCCTCACATCTTGCCCCCTAAGTTGTGTCTTCCTCCTTGACTTTTTCCCCTGCTTTTGCAACATCTGTGAGCTTAGTTTTGGCATCTTTTGGTCCTTTTCACTGCACCTGATATAAACCCAGGCCATTTTCTTAGAGTCACTAAATTTCCCAAATTTTCTTTTTTTCTCCTCCAATTGCAATTCCTTTGATGTTGTCTCCATTCCAGCGTGTTTGTAGGTCCTTTTTTCTGTTTTGGCCTTCAGTGAGGATCAATTTTGGCAAGCTTTGCTGCATGTGCCTGCCCTTGGTGGTGTATGGCCTGCCTGCATTTTGATGGCTTTGACTTTGGGAAAGTTTTTTTTCTTTTTTTGGTTGTTTTCCGAAGTGTTCATGCCATGTCCCTCATATCTTGCTCCCTAAGTTGTGTCTTCCTCCTTCAATTTTTCCCCTGCTTTTGCAACATCTGTGAGCTTAGTTTTGGCACCTTTTGGTCCTTTGCACTGCACCTGATATAAACCCAGGCCATTTTCTTAGAATCACTAACTTACCCAAATTTTCTTTTTTCTCATAGAAATTGAATTCCTTTCATGTTGACTCCTTTCCAGCGTGTTTGTAAGTCCTTCTTTTCTGTTTTGGCCTTCAGTGGGGATCAATTTTGGCAAGCTTTGCTGCATGTGCCTGCCCTTGGTGGCGTATGGCCTGCCTGCATTTTGATGGCTTTGACTTTGGGAAAGATTTTTTCTTTTTTTTTTTTTTATTATTTTAACTATTCATGCCATGTCCCTCATATCTTGCCGCCTAAGTTGTGTCTTCCTCCTTGACTTTTTCCCCTGCTTTTGCAACATCTGTGAGCTTAGTTTTGGCATCTTTTGGTCCTTTGCACTGCACCTGATATAAACCCAGGCCATTTTCTTAGAGTCATTAAATTTCCCAAATTTTCTTTTTTTCTCCTCCAATTGCAATTCCTTTGATGGTGTCTCCATTCCAGCGTGTTTGTAAGTCCTTCTTTTCTGTTTTGGCCTTCAGTGGGGATCAATTTTGGCAAGCTTTGCTGCATGTGCCTGCCCTTGGTGGTGTATGGCCTGCCTGCATTTTGATGGCTTTTACTTTGGGATAGATTTTTTTTTTTTTTTTTTTTTTTTTGTTTCAAGTATTCATGCCATGTCCCTCACATCTTGCCCCCTAAGTTGTGTCTTCCTCCTTGACTTTTTCCCCTGCTTTTGCAACATCTGTGAGCTTAGTTTTGGCACCTTTTGGTCCTTTGCAATGCAGCTGATTTCCTCACAGCCTATTTTTTGAAGAGACTAAAATTCCCGATTTTCTGCTTTTTTCAATTGCATTTCATTTGAACCTATCTCCTTTCCAGAGTGTTTGTAAGCCTTTCTTTTGGGATTCGCAAGATTCCTTTTCCCTTCCCGAAAGGAAATTTCATTTCCTTTCGGGAAGGGAAAAGGAATCTTGCGATTTCAATGGGGACCAATAGAGGAATCTTTGGTGCATGTCCCTGCACTTGATGGCAGGCCATGCCTTTTGATGGCTTTGACTTTGGGAAAGATTTTTTTCTTTTTTTGGTTGTTTTCAGAAGTGTTCATGCCATGTCCCTCATATCTTGCCCCCTAAGTTGTGTCTTCCTCCTTGACTTTTTCCCCTGCTTTTGCAACATCTGTGAGCTTTGTTTTGGCATCTTTTGGTCCTTTGCACTGCACCTGATAAAACCCCAGGCCACTTTCTAAAAGTCATTAAATTTCCCAAATTTTCTTTTTTTCTCCTCCAATTGCAATTCCTTTGATGGTTTCTCCATTCCAGCGTGTTTGTAGGTCCTTCTTTTCTGTTTTGGCCTTCAGTGAGGATCAATTTTGGCAAGCTTTGCTGCATGTGCCTGCCCCTGGTGGTGTATGGCCTGCCTGCATTTTGATGGCTTAGACTTTGGGAAAGATTTTTTCTTTTTTTTTTTTTTATTATTTTAAGTATTCATGCCATGTCCCTCATATCTTGCCCCCTAAGTTGTGTCTTCCTCCTTGTCTTTTTCCCCTGCTTTTGCAACATCTGTGAGCTTAGTTTTGGCACCTTTTGGTCCTTTGCACTGCACCTGATATAAACCCAGGCCATTTTCTTAGCATCACTAACTTACCCAAATTTTCATTTTCTCCTCCAATTGCAATTCCTTTGATGCTGTCTCCATTCCAGCGTGTTTGTAAGTCCTTCTTTTCTGTTTTGGCCTTCAGTGGGGATCAATTTTGGCAAACTTTGCTGCATGTGCCTGCCCTTGGTGGTGTATGGCATGCCAGCATTTTGATGGCTTTGACTTTGGGAAAGATTTTTTCTTTTTTTTTTTTTTATTATTTTAAGTGTTCTTGCCATGTCCCTCATATCTTGCTCCCTAAGTTCTGTCTTCCTCCTTGACTTTTTCCCCTGCTTTTGCAACATCTGTGAGCTTAGTTTTGGCATCTTTTGGTCCTTTGCACTGCACCTGATATAAACCCAGGCCGTTTTCTTAGAGTCACTAAATTTCCCAAATTTTCTTTTTTTCTCCTCCAATTGCAATTCCTTTCATGTTGACTCCTTTCATGCGTGTTTGTAGGTCCTTGTTTTTTGTTTTGGCCTTCAGTGGGGATCAATTTTGGCAAGCTTTGCTGCATGTGCCTGCCCTTGGTGGTGTATGGCCTGCCTGCATTTTGATGGCTTTGACTTTGGGAAAGATTTTTCCTTTTTTTTTTTAATTATTTTAAGTATTCATGCCATGTCCCTCATATCTTGCCCCCTAAGTTGTGTCTTCCTCCTTGACTTTTTCCCCTGCTTTTGCAACATCTGTGAGCTTAGTTTTGGCACCTTTTGGTCCTTTGCAATGCAGCTGATTTCCTCAAAGCTTTTTTTTTTGAAGAGACTAAAATTCCCGATTTTCTGCTTTTTTCAATTGCATTTCATTTGAACCTATCTCCTTTCCAGAGTGTTTGTAAGCCTTTCTTTTGGGATTCGCAAGATTCCTTTTCCCTTCCCGAAAGGAAATTTCATTTCCTTTCGGGAAGGGAAAAGGAATCTTGCGATTTCAATGGGGACCAATAGAGGAATCTTTGGTGCATGTCCCTGCACTTGATGGCAGGCCATGCCTTTTGATGGCTTTGACTTTGGGAAAGATTTTTTTTCTTTTTTTGGTTGTTTTCTGAAGTGTTCATGCCATGTCCCTCACATCTTGCCCCCTAAGTTGTGTCTTCCTCCTTGTCTTTTTCCCCTGCTTTTGCAACATCTGTGAGCTTAGTTTTGGCACCTTTTGGTCCTTTGCACTGCACCTGATATAAACCCAGGCCATTTTCTTAGAATCACTAACTTTCCCAAATTTTCTTTTTTTCTCATAGAAATTGAATTCCTTTCATGTTGTCTCCATTCCAGCGTGTTTGTAAGTCCTTCTTTTCTGTTTTGGCCTTCAGTGGGGATCAATTTTGGCAAGGTTTGCTGCATGTGCCTGCACTTGCTGGCGTATGGCCTGCCTGCATTTTGATGGCTTAGACTTTGGGAAAGATTTTTTCTTTTTTTTTTTTTATTATTTTAAGTATTCATGCCATGTCCCTCACATCTTGCCCCCTAAGTTGTGTCTTCCTCCTTGACTTTTTCCCCTGCTTTTGCAACATCTGTGAGCTTAGTTTTGGCACCTTTTGGTCCTTTGCACTGCACCTGATATAAACCCAGGCCATTTTCTTAGAATCACTAACTTACCCAAATTTTCTTTTTTCTCATAGAAATTTAATTCCTTTCATGTTGTCTCCATTCCAGCGTGTTTGTAAGTCCTTCTTTTCTGTTTTGGCCTTCAGTGGGGATCAATTTTGGCAAGCTTTGCTGCATGTGCCTGCCCTTGGTGGCGTATGGCCTGCCTGCATTTTGATGGCTTTGACTTTGGGAAAGATTTTTGTCTTTTTTTTTTTTTTATTATTTTAAGTATTCATGCCATGTCCCTCATATCTTGCCCCCTAAGTTGTGTCTTCCTCCTTGACTTTTTCCCCTGCTTTTGCAACATCTGTGAGCTTAGTTTTGCCACCTTTTGGTCCTTTGCACTGCACCTGATATAAACCCAGGCCATTTTCTTAGAATCACTAACTTACCCAAATTTTCTTTTTTTCTCATAGAAATTGAATTCCTTTGATGTTGTCTCCATTCCAGCGTGTTTGTAAGTCCTTCTTTTCTGTTTTGGCCTTCAATGGGGATCAATTTTGGCAAGCTTTGCTGCATGTGCCTGCACTTGCTGGCGTATGGCCTGCCTGCATTTTGATGGCTTTGACTTTGGGAAAGATTTTTTCTTTTTTTTTTTTTTATTATTTTAAGTATTCATGCCATGTCCCTCATATCTTGCCCCCTAAGTTGTGTCTTCCTCCTTGACTTTTTCCCCTGCTTTTGCAACATCTGTGAGCTTAGTTTTGGCACCTTTTGGTCCTTTGCACTGCACCTGATATAAACCCAGGCCATTTTCTTAGAGTCACTAAATTTCCCAATTTTTCTTTTTCTCCTCCAATTGCAATTCCTTTGATGGTGTCTCCCTTCCAGCGTGTTTGTAAGTCCTTCTTTTCTGTTTTGGCCTTCAGTGGGGATCAATTTTGGCAAGCTTTGCTGCATGTGCCTGCCCTTGGTGGTGTATGGCCTGCCTGCCTTTTGATGGCTTTGACTTTGGGAAAGATTTTTTACTTTTTTTGGTTGTTTTCTGAAGTGTTCATGCCATGTCCCTCACATCTTGCCCCCTAAGTTGTGTCTTCCTCCTTGTCTTTTTCCCCTGCTTTTGCAACATCTGTGAGCTTAGTTTTGGCACCTTTTGGTCCTTTGCACTGCACCTGATATAAACCCAGGCCATTTTCTTAGAATCACTAACTTTCCCAAATTTTCTTTTTCTCCTGCAATTGCAATTCCTTTGATGCTGTCTCCATTCCAGCGTGTTTGTAGGTCCTTCTTTTCTGTTTTGGCCTTCAGTGGGGATCAAGTTTGGCAAGCTTTGCTGCATGTGCCTGCACTTGCTGGCGTATGGCCTGCCTGCATTTTGATGGCTTTGACTTTGGGAAAGATTTTTTCTTTTTTTTTTTTTATTATTTTAAGTATTCATGCCATGTCCCTCATATCTTGCCCCCTAAGTTGTGTCTTCCTCCTTCACTTTTTCCCCTGCTTTTGCAACATCTGTGAGCTTAGTTTTGGCACCTTTTGGTCCTTTGCAATGCAGCTGATTTCCTCACAGCCTATTTTTTGAAGAGACTAAAATTCCCGATTTTCTGCTTTTTTCAATTGCATTTCATTTTAACCTATCTCCTTTCCAGAGTGTTTGTAAGCCTTTCTTTTGGGATTCGCAAGATTCCTTTTCCCTTCCCGAAAGGAAATTTCATTTCCTTTCGGGAAGGGAAAAGGAATCTTGCGATTTCAATGGGGACCAATAGAGGAATCTTTGGTGCATGTCCCTGCACTTGATGGCAGGCCATGGTTTTTGATGCCTTTGACTTTGGGAAAGATTTTTTTCTTTTTTTGGTTGTTTTCTGAAGTGTTCATGCCATGTCCCTCACATCTTGCCCCCTAAGTTGTGTCTTCCTCCTTGTCTTTTTCCCCTGCTTTTGCAACATCTGTGAGCTTAGTTTTGGCACCTTTTGGTCCTTTGCACTGCACCTGATATAAACCCAGGCCATTTTCTTAGAATCACTAACTTACCCAAATTTTCTTTTTTTCTCACAGAAATTGAATTCCTTTCATGTTGTTTCCATTCCAGCGTGTTTGTAAGTCCTTCTTTTCTGTTTTGGCCTTCATGGGGATCAATTTTGGCAAGCTTTGCTGCATGTGCCTGCACTTGCTGGCGTATGGCCTGCCTGCATTTTGATGGCTTAGACTTTGGGAAAGATTTTTTCTTTTATTTTTTTTATTATTTTAAGTATTCATGCCATGTCCCTCATATCTTGCTCCCTAAGTTGTGTCTTCCTCCTTGACTTTTTACCCTGCTTTTGCAACATCTGTGAGCTTAGATTTGGCACCTTTTGGTCCTTTGCACTGCACCTGATATAAACCCAGGCCATTTTCTAAGAGTCACTAAATTTCCCAATTTTTTTTTTTCTCCTCCAATTGCAATTCCTTTTATGCTGTCTCCATTCCAGCGTGTTTGTAAGTCCTTCTTTTCTGTTTTGGCCTTCAGTGGGGATCAATTTTGGCAAGCTTTGCTGCATGTGCCTGCCCTTGGTGGTGTATGGCCTGCCTGCATTTTGATGGCTTTAACTTTGGGAAAGATTTTTTCTTTTTTTTTTCTTTTTTGTTTTAAGTATTAATGCCATGTCCCTCACATCTTGCCCCCTAAGTTGTGTCTTCCTCCTTGACTTTTTCCCCTGCTTTTGCAACATCTGTGAGCTTAGTTTTGGCACCTTTTGGTCCTTTGCACTGCACCTGATATAAACCCAGGCCATTTTCTTAGAGTCACTAAATTTCCCAATTTTTTTTTTTCTCCTCCAATTGCAATTCCTTTGATGGTGTCTCCATTCCAGCGTGTTTGTAAGTCCTTCTTTTCTGTTTTGGCCTTCAGTGGGGATCAATTTTGGCAAGCTTTGCTGCATCTGCCTGCCCTTGGTGGTGTATGGCCTGCCTGCCTTTTGATGGCTTAGACTTTGGGAAAGATTTTTTTCTTTTTTTGGTTGTTTTCTGAAGTGTTCATGCCATGTCCCTCATATCTTGCCCCCTAAGTTGTGTCTTCCTCCTTGACTTTTTCCCCTGCTTTTGCAACATCTGTGAGCTTAGTTTTGGCACCTTTTGGTCCTTTGCACTGCACCTGATATAAACCCAGGCCATTTTCTTAGAGTCATTAAATTTCCCAAATTTTCTTTTTTTCTCCTCCAATTGCAATTCCTTTGATGGTGTCTCCATTCCAGCGTGTTTGTAGGTCCTTCTTTTCTGTTTTGGCCTTCAGTGGGGATCAATTTTGGCAAGCTTTGCTGCATGTGCCTGCACTTGCTGGCGTATGGCCTGTCTGCATTTTGATGGCTTTGACTTTGGTAAAGATTTTTTCTTTTTTTTTTTTTATTATTTTAAGTATTCATGCCATGTCCCTCACATCTTGCCCCCTAAGTTGTGTCTTCCTCCTTGACTTTTTCCCCTGCTTTTGCAACATCTGTGAGCTTAGTTTTGGCACCTTTTGGTCCTTTGCACTGCACCTGATATAAACCCAGGCCATTTTCTTAGAGTCACTAAATTTCCCAAATTTTTTTTTTCTCCTCCAATTGCAATTCCTTTGATGGTGTCTCCATTCCAGCGTGTTTGTAAGTCCTTCTTTTCTGTTTTGGCCTTCAGTGGGGATCAATTTTGGCAAGCTTTGCTGCATGTGCCTGCCCTTGGTGGTGTATGGCCTGCCTGCATTTTGATGGCTTTGACTTTGGGAAAGATTTTTCTTTTTTTTTTTTTTATTATTTTAAGTATTCATGCCATGTCCCTCATATCTTGCCCCCTAAGTTGTGTCTTCCTCCTTCAATTTTTCCCCTGCTTTTGCAACATCTGTGAGCTTAGTTTTGGCACCTTTTGGTCCTTTGCACTGCACCTGATAGAAACCCAGGCCATTTTCTTAGAATCACTAACTTACCCAAATTTTCTTTTTTCTCATAGAAATTGAATTCCTTTCATGTTGTCTCCATTCCAGCGTGTTTGTAAGTCCTTCTTTTCTGTTTTGGCCTTCAGTGGGGATCAATTTTGGCAAGCTTTGCTGCATGTGCCTGCCCTTGGTGGTGTATGGCCTGCCTGCATTTTGATGGCTTTGACTTTGGGAAAGATTTTTGTCTTTTTTTTTTTTTATTATTTTAAGTATTCATGCCATGTCCCTCATATCTTGCCCCCTAAGTTGTGTCTTCCTCCTTGACTTTTTCCCCTGCTTTTGCAACATCTGTGAGCTTAGTTTTGGCACCATTTGGTCCTTTGCACTGCACCTGTTATAAACCCAGGCCATTTTCTTAGAGTCACTAAATTTCCCAATTTTTCTTTTTCTCCTCCAATTGCAATTCCTTTGATGCTGTCTCCCTTCCAGCGTGTTTGTAAGTCCTTCTTTTCTGTTTTGGCCTTCAGTGGGGATCAATTTTGGCAAGCTTTGCTGCATGTGCCTGCCCTTGGTGGTGTATGGCCTGCCTGCATTTTGATGGCTTTGACTTTGGGAAAGATTTTTTCTTTTTTTTTTTTTATTATTTTAAGTATTCATGCCATGTCCCTCATATCTTGCCCCCTAAGTTGTGTCTTCCTCCTTGTCTTTTTCCCCTGCTTTTGCAACATCTGTGAGCTTAGTTTTGGCACCTTTTGGTCCTTTGCACTGCACCTGATATAAACCCAGGCCATTTTCTTAGCATCACTAACTTACCCAAATTTTCATTTTCTCCTCCAATTGCAATTCCTTTGATGCTGTCTCCATTCCAGCGTGTTTGTAAGTCCTTCTTTTCTGTTTTGGCCTTCAGTGGGGATCAATTTTGGCAAACTTTGCTGCATGTGCCTGCCCTTGGTGGTGTATGGCATGCCAGCATTTTGATGGCTTTGACTTTGGGAAAGATTTTTTCTTTTTTTTTTTTTTATTATTTTAAGTGTTCTTGCCATGTCCCTCATATCTTGCTCCCTAAGTTCTGTCTTCCTCCTTGACTTTTTCCCCTGCTTTTGCAACATCTGTGAGCTTAGTTTTGGCATCTTTTGGTCCTTTGCACTGCACCTGATATAAACCCAGGCCGTTTTCTTAGAGTCACTAAATTTCCCAAATTTTCTTTTTTTCTCCTCCAATTGCAATTCCTTTCATGTTGACTCCTTTCATGCGTGTTTGTAGGTCCTTGTTTTTTGTTTTGGCCTTCAGTGGGGATCAATTTTGGCAAGCTTTGCTGCATGTGCCTGCCCTTGGTGGTGTATGGCCTGCCTGCATTTTGATGGCTTTGACTTTGGGAAAGATTTTTCCTTTTTTTTTTTAATTATTTTAAGTATTCATGCCATGTCCCTCATATGTTGCCCCCTAAGTTGTGTCTTCCTCCTTGACTTTTTCCCCTGCTTTTGCAACATCTGTGAGCTTAGTTTTGGCACCTTTTGGTCCTTTGCAATGCAGCTGATTTCCTCAAAGCTTTTTTTTTTGAAGAGACTAAAATTCCCGATTTTCTGCTTTTTTCAATTGCATTTCATTTGAACCTATCTCCTTTCCAGAGTGTTTGTAAGCCTTTCTTTTGGGATTCGCAAGATTCCTTTTCCCTTCCCGAAAGGAAATTTCATTTCCTTTCGGGAAGGGAAAAGGAATCTTGCGATTTCAATGGGGACCAATAGAGGAATCTTTGGTGCATGTCCCTGCACTTGATGGCAGGCCATGCCTTTTGATGGCTTTGACTTTGGGAAAGATTTTTTTCTTTTTTTGGTTGTTTTCTGAAGTGTTCATGCCATGTCCCTCACATCTTGCCCCCTAAGTTGTGTCTTCCTCCTTGTCTTTTTCCCCTGCTTTTGCAACATCTGTGAGCTTAGTTTTGGCACCTTTTGGTCCTTTGCACTGCACCTGATATAAACCCAGGCCATTTTCTTAGAATCACTAACTTTCCCAAGTTTTCTTTTTTTCTCATAGAAATTGAATTCCTTTCATGTTGTCTCCATTCCAGCGTGTTTGTAAGTCCTTCTTTTCTGTTTTGGCCTTCAGTGGGGATCAATTTTGGCAAGGTTTGCTGCATGTGCCTGCACTTGCTGGCGTATGGCCTGCCTGCATTTTGATGGCTTAGACTTTGGGAAAGATTTTTTCTTTTTTTTTTTTTATTATTTTAAGTATTCATGCCATGTCCCTCACATCTTGCCCCCTAAGTTGTGTCTTCCTCCTTCACTTTTTCCCCTGCTTTTGCAACATCTGTGAGCTTAGTTTTGGCACCTTTTGGTCCTTTGCACTGCACCTGATATAAACCCAGGCCATTTTCTTAGAATCACTAACTTACCCAAATTTTCTTTTTTCTCATAGAAATTTAATTCCTTTCATGTTGTCTCCATTCCAGCGTGTTTGTAAGTCCTTCTTTTCTGTTTTGGCCTTCAGTGGGGATCAATTTTGGCAAGCTTTGCTGCATGTGCCTGCCCTTGGTGGCGTATGGCCTGCCTGCATTTTGATGGCTTTGACTTTGGGAAAGATTTTTGTCTTTTTTTTTTTTTTATTATTTTAAGTATTCATGCCATGTCCCTCATATCTTGCCCCCTAAGTTGTGTCTTCCTCCTTGACTTTTTCCCCTGCTTTTGCAACATCTGTGAGCTTAGTTTTGCCACCTTTTGGTCCTTTGCACTGCACCTGATATAAACCCAGGCCATTTTCTTAGAATCACTAACTTACCCAAATTTTCTTTTTTTCTCATAGAAATTGAATTCCTTTGATGTTGTCTCCATTCCAGCGTGTTTGTAAGTCCTTCTTTTCTGTTTTGGCCTTCAATGGGGATCAATTTTGGCAAGCTTTGCTGCATGTGCCTGCACTTGCTGGCGTATGGCCTGCCTGCATTTTGATGGCTTTGACTTTGGGAAAGATTTTTTCTTTTTTTTTTTTTTATTATTTTAAGTATTCATGCCATGTCCCTCATATCTTGCCCCCTAAGTTGTGTCTTCCTCCTTGACTTTTTCCCCTGCTTTTGCAACATCTGTGAGCTTAGTTTTGGCACCTTTTGGTCCTTTGCACTGCACCTGATATAAACCCAGGCCATTTTCTTAGAGTCACTAAATTTCCCAATTTTTCTTTTTCTCCTCCAATTGCAATTCCTTTGATGGTGTCTCCCTTCCAGCGTGTTTGTAAGTCCTTCTTTTCTGTTTTGGCCTTCAGTGGGGATCAATTTTGGCAAGCTTTGCTGCATGTGCCTGCCCTTGGTGGTGTATGGCCTGCCTGCCTTTTGATGGCTTTGACTTTGGGAAAGATTTTTTACTTTTTTAGGTTGTTTTCTGAAGTGTTCATGCCATGTCCCTCATATCTAGCCCCCTAAGTTCTCTCTTCCTCCTTGACTTTTTCCCCTGCTTTTGCAACATCTGTGAGCTTAGTTTTGGCATCTTTTGGTCCTTTGCACTGCACCTGATAAAACCCCAGGCCACTTTCTTAGAGTCATTAAATTTCCCAAATTTTCTTTTTTTCTCCTCCAATTGCAATTCCTTTGATGGTGTCTCCATTCCAGCGTGTTTGTAGGTCCTTCTTTTCTGTTTTGACTTTCAGTGGGGATCAATTTTGGCAAGCTTTGCTGCATGTGCCTGCCCTTGGTGGTGTATGGCCTGCCTGCATTTTGATGGCTTTGACTTTGGGAAAGATTTTTTCTTTTTTTTTTTTATTATTTTAAGTATTCATGCCATGTCCCTCACATCTTGCCCCCTAAGTTGTGTCTTCCTCCTTGACTTTTTCCCCTGCTTTTGCAACATCTGTGAGCTTAGTTTTGGCATCTTTTGGTCCTTTTCACTGCACCTGATATAAACCCAGGCCATTTTCTTAGAGTCACTAAATTTCCCAAATTTTCTTTTTTTCTCCTCCAATTGCAATTCCTTTGATGTTGTCTCCATTCCAGCGTGTTTGTAGGTCCTTTTTTCTGTTTTGGCCTTCAGTGAGGATCAATTTTGGCAAGCTTTGCTGCATGTGCCTGCCCTTGGTGGTGTATGGCCTGCCTGCATTTTGATGGCTTTGACTTTGGGAAAGTTTTTTTTCTTTTTTTGGTTGTTTTCCGAAGTGTTCATGCCATGTCCCTCATATCTTGCTCCCTAAGTTGTGTCTTCCTCCTTCAATTTTTCCCCTGCTTTTGCAACATCTGTGAGCTTAGTTTTGGCACCTTTTGGTCCTTTGCACTGCACCTGATATAAACCCAGGCCATTTTCTTAGAATCACTAACTTACCCAAATTTTCTTTTTTCTCATAGAAATTGAATTCCTTTCATGTTGACTCCTTTCCAGCGTGTTTGTAAGTCCTTCTTTTCTGTTTTGGCCTTCAGTGGGGATCAATTTTGGCAAGCTTTGCTGCATGTGCCTGCCCTTGGTGGCGTATGGCCTGCCTGCATTTTGATGGCTTTGACTTTGGGAAAGATTTTTTCTTTTTTTTTTTTTTTATTATTTTAACTATTCATGCCATGTCCCTCATATCTTGCCGCCTAAGTTGTGTCTTCCTCCTTGACTTTTTCCCCTGCTTTTGCAACATCTGTGAGCTTAGTTTTGGCATCTTTTGGTCCTTTGCACTGCACCTGATATAAACCCAGGCCATTTTCTTAGAGTCATTAAATTTCCCAAATTTTCTTTTTTTCTCCTCCAATTGCAATTCCTTTGATGGTGTCTCCATTCCAGCGTGTTTGTAAGTCCTTCTTTTCTGTTTTGGCCTTCAGTGGGGATCAATTTTGGCAAGCTTTGCTGCATGTGCCTGCCCTTGGTGGTGTATGGCCTGCCTGCATTTTGATGGCTTTTACTTTGGGATAGATTTTTTTTTTTTTTTTTTTTTTTTTGTTTCAAGTATTCATGCCATGTCCCTCACATCTTGCCCCCTAAGTTGTGTCTTCCTCCTTGACTTTTTCCCCTGCTTTTGCAACATCTGTGAGCTTAGTTTTGGCACCTTTTGGTCCTTTGCAATGCAGCTGATTTCCTCACAGCCTATTTTTTGAAGAGACTAAAATTCCCGATTTTCTGCTTTTTTCAATTGCATTTCATTTGAACCTATCTCCTTTCCAGAGTGTTTGTAAGCCTTTCTTTTGGGATTCGCAAGATTCCTTTTCCCTTCCCGAAAGGAAATTTCATTTCCTTTCGGGAAGGGAAAAGGAATCTTGCGATTTCAATGGGGACCAATAGAGGAATCTTTGGTGCATGTCCCTGCACTTGATGGCAGGCCATGCCTTTTGATGGCTTTGACTTTGGGAAAGATTTTTTTCTTTTTTTGGTTGTTTTCAGAAGTGTTCATGCCATGTCCCTCATATCTTGCCCCCTAAGTTGTGTCTTCCTCCTTGACTTTTTCCCCTGCTTTTGCAACATCTGTGAGCTTTGTTTTGGCATCTTTTGGTCCTTTGCACTGCACCTGATAAAACCCCAGGCCACTTTCTAAAAGTCATTAAATTTCCCAAATTTTCTTTTTTTCTCCTCCAATTGCAATTCCTTTGATGGTTTCTCCATTCCAGCGTGTTTGTAGGTCCTTCTTTTCTGTTTTGGCCTTCAGTGAGGATCAATTTTGGCAAGCTTTGCTGCATGTGCCTGCCCCTGGTGGTGTATGGCCTGCCTGCATTTTGATGGCTTAGACTTTGGGAAAGATTTTTTCTTTTTTTTTTTTTATTATTTTAAGTATTCATGCCATGTCCCTCATATCTTGCCCCCTAAGTTGTGTCTTCCTCCTTGTCTTTTTCCCCTGCTTTTGCAACATCTGTGAGCTTAGTTTTGGCACCTTTTGGTCCTTTGCACTGCACCTGATATAAACCCAGGCCATTTTCTTAGCATCACTAACTTACCCAAATTTTCATTTTCTCCTCCAATTGCAATTCCTTTGATGCTGTCTCCATTCCAGCGTGTTTGTAAGTCCTTCTTTTCTGTTTTGGCCTTCAGTGGGGATCAATTTTGGCAAACTTTGCTGCATGTGCCTGCCCTTGGTGGTGTATGGCATGCCAGCATTTTGATGGCTTTGACTTTGGGAAAGATTTTTTCTTTTTTTTTTTTTTATTATTTTAAGTGTTCTTGCCATGTCCCTCATATCTTGCTCCCTAAGTTCTGTCTTCCTCCTTGACTTTTTCCCCTGCTTTTGCAACATCTGTGAGCTTAGTTTTGGCATCTTTTGGTCCTTTGCACTGCACCTGATATAAACCCAGGCCGTTTTCTTAGAGTCACTAAATTTCCCAAATTTTCTTTTTTTCTCCTCCAATTGCAATTCCTTTCATGTTGACTCCTTTCATGCGTGTTTGTAGGTCCTTGTTTTTTGTTTTGGCCTTCAGTGGGGATCAATTTTGGCAAGCTTTGCTGCATGTGCCTGCCCTTGGTGGTGTATGGCCTGCCTGCATTTTGATGGCTTTGACTTTGGGAAAGATTTTTCCTTTTTTTTTTTAATTATTTTAAGTATTCATGCCATGTCCCTCATATCTTGCCCCCTAAGTTGTGTCTTCCTCCTTGACTTTTTCCCCTGCTTTTGCAACATCTGTGAGCTTAGTTTTGGCACCTTTTGGTCCTTTGCAATGCAGCTGATTTCCTCAAAGCTTTTTTTTTTGAAGAGACTAAAATTCCCGATTTTCTGCTTTTTTCAATTGCATTTCATTTGAACCTATCTCCTTTCCAGAGTGTTTGTAAGCCTTTCTTTTGGGATTCGCAAGATTCCTTTTCCCTTCCCGAAAGGAAATTTCATTTCCTTTCTGGAAGGGAAAAGGAATCTTGCGATTTCAATGGGGACCAATAGAGGAATCTTTGGTGCATGTCCCTGCACTTGATGGCAGGCCATGCCTTTTGATGGCTTTGACTTTGGGAAAGATTTTTTTCTTTTTTTGGTTGTTTTCTGAAGTGTTCATGCCATGTCCCTCACATCTTGCCCCCTAAGTTGTGTCTTCCTCCTTGTCTTTTTCCCCTGCTTTTGCAACATCTGTGAGCTTAGTTTTGGCACCTTTTGGTCCTTTGCACTGCACCTGATATAAACCCAGGCCATTTTCTTAGAATCACTAACTTTCCCAAATTTTCTTTTTTTCTCATAGAAATTGAATTCCTTTCATGTTGTCTCCATTCCAGCGTGTTTGTAAGTCCTTCTTTTCTGTTTTGGCCTTCAGTGGGGATCAATTTTGGCAAGCTTTGCTGCATGTGCCTGCACTTGCTGGCGTATGGCCTGCCTGCATTTTGATGGCTTAGACTTTGGGAAAGATTTTTTCTTTTTTTTTTTTTATTATTTTAAGTATTCATGCCATGTCCCTCACATCTTGCCCCCTAAGTTGTGTCTTCCTCCTTCACTTTTTCCCCTGCTTTTGCAACATCTGTGAGCTTAGTTTTGGCACCTTTTGGTCCTTTGCACTGCACCTGATATAAACCCAGGCCATTTTCTTAGAATCACTAACTTACCCAAATTTTCTTTTTTCTCATAGAAATTTAATTCCTTTCATGTTGTCTCCATTCCAGCGTGTTTGTAAGTCCTTCTTTTCTGTTTTGGCCTTCAGTGGGGATCAATTTTGGCAAGCTTTGCTGCATGTGCCTGCCCTTGGTGGCGTATGGCCTGCCTGCATTTTGATGGCTTTGACTTTGGGAAAGATTTTTGTCTTTTTTTTTTTTTATTATTTTAAGTATTCATGCCATGTCCCTCATATCTTGCCCCCTAAGTTGTGTCTTCCTCCTTGACTTTTTCCCCTGCTTTTGCAACATCTGTGAGCTTAGTTTTGCCACCTTTTGGTCCTTTGCACTGCACCTGATATAAACCCAGGCCATTTTCTTAGAATCACTAACTTACCCAAATTTTCTTTTTTTCTCATAGAAATTGAATTCCTTTGATGTTGTCTCCATTCCAGCGTGTTTGTAAGTCCTTCTTTTCTGTTTTGGCCTTCAATGGGGATCAATTTTGGCAAGCTTTGCTGCATGTGCCTGCACTTGCTGGCGTATGGCCTGCCTGCATTTTGATGGCTTTGACTTTGGGAAAGATTTTTTCTTTTTTTTTTTTTTATTATTTTAAGTATTCATGCCATGTCCCTCATATCTTGCCCCCTAAGTTGTGTCTTCCTCCTTGACTTTTTCCCCTGCTTTTGCAACATCTGTGAGCTTAGTTTTGGCACCTTTTGGTCCTTTGCACTGCACCTGATATAAACCCAGGCCATTTTCTTAGAGTCACTAAATTTCCCAATTTTTCTTTTTCTCCTCCAATTGCAATTCCTTTGATGGTGTCTCCCTTCCAGCGTGTTTGTAAGTCCTTCTTTTCTGTTTTGGCCTTCAGTGGGGATCAATTTTGGCAAGCTTTGCTGCATGTGCCTGCCCTTGGTGGTGTATGGCCTGCCTGCCTTTTGATGGCTTTGACTTTGGGAAAGATTTTTTACTTTTTTTGGTTGTTTTCTGAAGTGTTCATGCCATGTCCCTCATATCTAGCCCCCTAAGTTCTCTCTTCCTCCTTGACTTTTTCCCCTGCTTTTGCAACATCTGTGAGCTTAGTTTTGGCATCTTTTGGTCCTTTGCACTGCACCTGATAAAACCCCAGGCCACTTTCTTAGAGTCATTAAATTTCCCAAATTTTCTTTTTTTCTCCTCCAATTGCAATTCCTTTGATGGTGTCTCCATTCCAGCGTGTTTGTAGGTCCTTCTTTTCTGTTTTGACTTTCAGTGGGGATCAATTTTGGCAAGCTTTGCTGCATGTGCCTGCCCTTGGTGGTGTATGGCCTGCCTGCATTTTGATGGCTTTGACTTTGGGAAAGATTTTTTCTTTTTTTTTTTTATTATTTTAAGTATTCATGCCATGTCCCTCACATCTTGCCCCCTAAGTTGTGTCTTCCTCCTTGACTTTTTCCCCTGCTTTTGCAACATCTGTGAGCTTAGTTTTGGCATCTTTTGGTCCTTTTCACTGCACCTGATATAAACCCAGGCCATTTTCTTAGAGTCACTAAATTTCCCAAATTTTCTTTTTTTCTCCTCCAATTGCAATTCCTTTGATGTTGTCTCCATTCCAGCGTGTTTGTAGGTCCTTTTTTCTGTTTTGGCCTTCAGTGAGGATCAATTTTGGCAAGCTTTGCTGCATGTGCCTGCCCTTGGTGGTGTATGGCCTGCCTGCATTTTGATGGCTTTGACTTTGGGAAAGTTTTTTTTCTTTTTTTGGTTGTTTTCCGAAGTGTTCATGCCATGTCCCTCATATCTTGCTCCCTAAGTTGTGTCTTCCTCCTTCAATTTTTCCCCTGCTTTTGCAACATCTGTGAGCTTAGTTTTGGCACCTTTTGGTCCTTTGCACTGCACCTGATATAAACCCAGGCCATTTTCTTAGAATCACTAACTTACCCAAATTTTCTTTTTTCTCATAGAAATTGAATTCCTTTCATGTTGACTCCTTTCCAGCGTGTTTGTAAGTCCTTCTTTTCTGTTTTGGCCTTCAGTGGGGATCAATTTTGGCAAGCTTTGCTGCATGTGCCTGCCCTTGGTGGCGTATGGCCTGCCTGCATTTTGATGGCTTTGACTTTGGGAAAGATTTTTTCTTTTTTTTTTTTTTATTATTTTAACTATTCATGCCATGTCCCTCATATCTTGCCGCCTAAGTTGTGTCTTCCTCCTTGACTTTTTCCCCTGCTTTTGCAACATCTGTGAGCTTAGTTTTGGCACCTTTTGGTCCTTTGCACTGCACCTGATATAAACCCAGGCCATTTTCTTAGAGTCATTAAATTTCCCAAATTTTCTTTTTTTCTCCTCCAATTGCAATTCCTTTGATGGTGTCTCCATTCCAGCGTGTTTGTAAGTCCTTCTTTTCTGTTTTGGCCTTCAGTGGGGATCAATTTTGGCAAGCTTTGCTGCATGTGCCTGCCCTTGGTGGTGTATGGCCTGCCTGCATTTTGATGGCTTTTACTTTGGGATAGATTTTTTCTTTTTTTTTTTTTTTTTGTTTTAAGTATTCATGCCATGTCCCTCACATGTTGCCGCCTAAGTTGTGTCTTCCTCCTTGACTTTTTCCCCTGCTTTTGCAACATCTGTGAGCTTAGTTTTGGCACCTTTTGGTCCTTTGCAATGCAGCTGATTTTCTCACAGTTTTTTTTTTGCAGAGACTAAAATTCCCGATTTTCTGCTTTTTTCAATTGCATTTCATTTAACCTATCTCCTTTCCAGAGTGTTTGTAAGCCTTTCTTTTGGGATTCGCAAGATTCCTTTTCCCTTCCCAAAAGGAAATTTCATTTCCTTTCGGGAAGGGAAAAGGAATCTTGCGATTTCAGTGGGGACCAATAGAGGAATCTTTGGTGCATGTCCCTGCACTTGATGGCAGGCCATGCCTTTTGATGGCTTTGACTTTGGGAAAGATTTTTTTCTTTTTTTGGTTGTTTTCTGAAGTGTTCATGCCATGTCCCTCACATCTTGCCCCCTAAGTTGTGTCTTCCTCCTTGTCTTTTTCCCCTGCTTTTGCAACATCTGTGAGCTTAGTTTTGGCACCTTTTGGTCCTTTGCACTGCACCTGATATAAACCCAGGCCATTTTCTTAGAATCACTAACTTACCCAAATTTTCTTTTTTTCTCATAGAAATTGAATTCCTTTCATGTTGTCTCCATTCCAGCGTGTTTGTAGGTCCTTTTTTCTGTTTTGGCCTTCAGTGAGGAGCAATTTTGGCAAGCTTTGCTGCATGTGCCTGCCCTTGGTGGTGTATGGCCTGCCTGCATTTTGATGGCTTAGACTTTGGGAAAGATTTTTTCATTTTTTTTTCTTTTTAGTTTAAAGTATTCATGCCATGTCCCTCACATCTTGCCCCCTAAGTTGTGTCTTCCTCCTTGACTTTTTCCCCTGCTTTTGCAACATCTGTGAGCTTAGTTTTGGCACCTTTTGGTCCTTTGCACTGCACCTGATATAAACCCAGGCCATTTTCTTAGAGTCACTAAATTTCCCAAATTTTCTTTTTTTCTCCTCCAATTGCAATTCCTTTGATGGTGTCTCCATTCCAGCGTGTTTGTAAGTCCTTCTTTTCTGTTATGGCCTTCAGTGGGGATCAATTTTGGCAAGCTTTGCTGCATGTGCCTGCACTTGCTGGCGTATGGCATGCCTGCATTTTGATGGCTTTGACTTTCGGAAAGATTTTTCCTTTTTTTTTTTTATTATTTTAAGTATTCATGCCATGTCCCTCATATCTTGCTCCCTAAGTTGTGTCTTCCTCCTTGACTTTTTCCCCTGCTTTTGCAACATCTGTGAGCTTAGTTTTGGCACCTTTTGGTCCTTTGCACTGCACCTGATATAAACCCAGGCCATTTTCTTAGAATCACTAACTTACCCAAATTTTCTTTTTTTCTCATAGAAATTGAATTCCTTTCATGTTGTCTCCATTCCAGCGTGTTTGTAAGTCCTTCTTTTCTGTTTTGGCCTTCAGTGGGGATCAATTTTGGCAAACTTTGCTGCATGTGCCTGCACTTGCTGGCGTATGGCCTGCCTGCATTTTGATGGCTTTGACTTTGGGAGAGATTTTTTCTTTTTTTTTTTTTTTTTTTTTGTTTTAAGTATTCATGCCATGTCCCTCACATCTTGCCCCCTAAGTTGTGTCTTCCTCCTTGTCTTTTCCCCTGCTTTTGCAACATCTGTGAGCTTAGTTTTGGCATCTTTTGGTCCTTTGCACTGCACCTGATATAAACCCAGGCCATTTTCTTAGAGTCACTAAATTTCCCAAATTTTCTTTTTTTCTCCTCCAATTGCAATTCCTTTGATGTTGTCTCCATTCCAGCGTGTTTGTAAGTCCTTCTTTTCTGTTTTGGCCTTCAGTGGGGATCAATTTTGGCAAACTTTGCTGCATGTGCCTGCACTTGCTGGCGTATGGCCTGCCTGCATTTTGATGGCTTTGACTTTGGGAAAGATTTTTTTCTTTTTTTTTTTTTTTTTTTTAAGTACTCATGCCATGTCCCTCATATCTTGCTCCCTAAGTTGTGTCTTCCTCCTTCAATTTTTCCCCTGCTTTTGCAACATCTGTGAGCTTAGTTTTTGCGTCTATTGGTCCTTTGCACTGCACCTGATATAAACCCAGGCCATTTTCTTAGAGTCACTAAATTTCCCAATATTTTCTTTTTTTCTCCTCCAATTGCAAATCCTTTGATATTGACTCCTTTCCAGCGTGTTTGTAGGTCCTTCTTTTCTGTTTTGGCCTTCAGTGGGGATCAATTTTGGCAAGCTTTGCTGCATGTGCCTGCACTTGCTGGCGTATGGCCTGCCTGCATTTTGATGGCTTTGACTTTGGGAACGATTTTTTCTTTTTTTTTTTTTTTTTTTTTTTTTTTTTTTGTTTCAAGTATTCATGCCATGTCCCTCACATCTTGCCCCCTAAGTTGTGTCTTCCTCCTTGACTTTTTCCCCTGCTTTTGCAACATCTGTGAGCTTAGTTTTGGCACCTTTTGGTCCTTTGCAATGCAGCTGATTTCCTCACAGCCTATTTTTTGAAGAGACTAAAATTCCCGATTTTCTGCTTTTTTCAATTGCATTTCATTTGAACCTATCTCCTTTCCAGAGTGTTTGTAAGCCTTTCTTTTGGGATTCGCAAGATTCCTTTTCCCTTCCCGAAAGGAAATTTCATTTCCTTTCGGGAAGGGAAAAGGAATCTTGCGATTTCAATGGGGACCAATAGAGGAATCTTTGGTGCATGTCCCTGCACTTGATGGCAGGCCATGCCTTTTGATGGCTTTGACTTTGGGAAAGATTTTTTTCTTTTTTTGGTTGTTTTCAGAAGTGTTCATGCCATGTCCCTCATATCTTGCCCCCTAAGTTGTGTCTTCCTCCTTGACTTTTTCCCCTGCTTTTGCAACATCTGTGAGCTTTGTTTTGGCATCTTTTGGTCCTTTGCACTGCACCTGATAAAACCCCAGGCCACTTTCTAAAAGTCATTAAATTTCCCAAATTTTCTTTTTTTCTCCTCCAATTGCAATTCCTTTGATGGTTTCTCCATTCCAGCGTGTTTGTAGGTCCTTCTTTTCTGTTTTGGCCTTCAGTGAGGATCAATTTTGGCAAGCTTTGCTGCATGTGCCTGCCCCTGGTGGTGTATGGCCTGCCTGCATTTTGATGGCTTAGACTTTGGGAAAGATTTTTTCTTTTTTTTTTCTTTTTTCTTTTAAGTATTCATGCCATGTCCCTCACATCTTGCCCCCTAAGTTGTGTCTTCCTCCTTGACTTTTTCCCCTGCTTTTGCAACATCTGTGAGCTTAGTTTTGGCACCTTTTGGTCCTTTGCACTGCACCTGATATAAACCCAGGCCATTTTCTTAGAGTCACTAAATTTCCCAAATTTTCTTTTTTTCTCCTCCAATTGCAAATCCTTTGATGGTGTCTCCATTCCAGCGTGTTTGTAAGTCCTTCTTTTCTGTTTTGGCCTTCAGTGGGGATCAATTTTGGCAAGCTTTGCTGCATGTGCCTGCACTTGCTGGCGTATGGCCTGCCTGCATTTTGATGGCTTTGACTTTGGGAAAGATTTTTTCTTTTTTTTTTTTTTTTTATTATTTTAAGTATTCATGCCATGTCCCTCACATCTTGCCCCCTAAGTTGTGTCTTCCTCCTTGACTTTTTCCCCTGCTTTTGCAACATCTGTGAGCTTAGTTTTGGCACCTTTTGGTCCTTTGCACTGCACCTGATATAAACCCAGGCCATTTTCTTAGAGTCACTAAATTTCCCAAATTTTCTTTTTTTCTCCTCCAATTGCCATTCCTTTGATGTTGACTCCTTTCCAGCGTGTTTGTAAGTCCTTCTTTTCTGTTTTGGCCTTCAGTGGGGATCAGTTTTGGCAAACTTTGCTGCATGTGCCTGCCCTTGCTGGCGTTTGGCCTTCCTGCATTTTGATGGCTTTGACTTTGGGAAAGATTTTTTTCTTTTTTTTTTTTTTATTATTTTAAGTATTCTTGCCATGTCCCTCATATCTTGCCCCCTAAGTTGTGTCTTCCTCCTTGACTTTTTCCCCTGCTTTTGCTACATCTGTGAGCTTGGTTTTGGCACCTTTTGGTCCTTTGCAATGCAGCTGATTTCCTCACAGCATATTTTTTGAAGAGACTAAAATTCCCGATTTTCTGCTTTTTTCAATTGCATTTCATTTGAACCTATCTCCTTTCCAGAGTGTTTGTAAGCCTTTCTTTTGGGATTCACAAGATTCCTTTTCCCTTCCCGAAAGGAAATTTCATTTCCTTTGGGGAAGGGAAAAGGAATCTTGCGATTTCAATGGGGACCAATAGAGGAATCTTTGGTGCATGTCCCTGCACTTGATGGCAGGCCATGCCTTTTGATGGCTTTGACTTTGGGAAAGATTTTTTTCTTTTTTTGGTTGTTTTCTGAAGTGTTCATGCCATGTCCCTCACATCTTGCCCCCTAAGTTGTGTCTTCCTCCTTGTCTTTTTCCCCTGCTTTTGCAACATCTGTGAGCTTAGTTTTGGCACCTTTTGGTCCTTTGCACTGCACCTGATAGAAACCCAGGCCATTTTTTTAGAATCACTAACTTACCCAAATTTTCTTTTTTTCTCATAGAAATTGAATTCCTTTCATGTTGTCTCCATTCCAGCGTGTTTGTAAGTCCTTCTTTTCTGTTTTGGCCTTCAGTGGGGATCAATTTTGGCAAGCTTTGCTGCATGTGCCTGCACTTGCTGGCGTATGGCCTGCCTGCATTTTGATGGCTTTGACTTTGGGAAAGATTTTTTCTTTTATTTTTTTTATTATTTTAAGTATTCATGCCATGTCCCTCACATCTTGCCCCCTAAGTTGTGTCTTCCTCCTTGACTTTTTCCCCTGCTTTTGCAAAATCTGTGAGCTTAGTTTTGGCACCTTTTGGTCCTTTGCACTGCACCTGATATAAACCCAGGCCATTTTCTTAGAGTCACTAAATTTCCCAATTTTTTTTTTTCTCCTCCAATTGCAATTCCTTTGATGTTGTCTCCATTCCAGCGTGTTTGTAAGTCCTTCTTTTCTGTTTTGGCCTTCAGTGGGGATCAATTTTGGCAAGCTTTGCTGCATGTGCCTGCCCTTGGTGGTGTATGGCCTGCCTGCCTTTTGATGGCTTTGACTTTGGGAAAGATTTTTTTCTTTTTTTGGTTGTTTTCTGAAGTGTTCATGCCATGTCCCTCATATATTGCCCCCTAAGTTCTGTCTTCCTCCTTGACTTTTTCCCCTGCTTTTGCAACATCTGTGAGCTTAGTTTTGGCATCTTTTGGTCCTTTGCACTGCACCTGATATAAACCCCAGGCCACTTTCTAAGAGTCATTAAATTTCCCAAATTTTCTTTTTTTCTCCTCCAATTGCAATTCCTTTGATGTTGACTCCTTTCCAGCGTGTTTGTAGGTCCTTCTTTTTTGTTTTGGCCTTCAGTGGGGATCAATTTTGGCAAGCTTTGCTGCATGTGCCTGCCCTTGGTGGTGTATGGCCTGCCTGCATTTTGATGTCTTTGACTTTGGGAAAGATTTTTTCTTTTTTTTTTTTTTATTATTTTAAGTATTCATGCCATGTCCCTCACATCTTGCCCCCTAAGTTGTGTCTTCCTCCTTGACTTTTTCCCCTGCTTTTGCAACATCTGTGAGCTTAGTTTTGGCACCTTTTGGTCCTTTGCACTGCACCTGATATAAACCCAGGCCATTTTCTTAGAGTCACTAAATTTCCCAATTTTTCTTTTTTTCTCCTCCAATTGCAATTCCTTTGATGCTGTCTCCATTCCAGCGTGTTTGTAGTTCCTTCTTTTCTGTTTTGGCCTTCAGTGGGGATCAATTTTGGCAAGCTTTGCTGCATGTGCCTGCCCTTGGTTGTGTATGGCCTGCCTGCATTTTGATGGCTTTGACTTTGGGAAAGATTTTTTCTTTTTTTTTTTTTTATTATTTTAAGTATTCATGCCATGTCCCTCATATCTTGCCCCCTAAGTTGTGTCTTCCTCCTTGACTTTTTCCCCTGCTTTTGCAATATCTGTGAGCTTAGTTTTGGCACCTTTTGGTCCTTTGCAATGCAGCTGATTTTCTCACAGCCTATTTTTTGCAGAGACTAAAATTCCCGATTTTCTGCTTTTTTCAATTGCATTTCATTTGAACCTATCTCCTTTCCAGAGAATTTGTAAGCCTTTCTTTTGGGATTCGCAAGATTCCTTTTCCCTTCCCGAAAGGAAATTTCATTTCCTTTCGGGAAGGGAAAAGGAATCTTGCGATTTCAATGGGGACCAATAGAGGAATCTTTGGTGCATGTCCCTGCACTTGATGGCAGGCCATGCCTTTTGATGGCTTTGACTTTGGGAAAGATTTTTTTCTTGTTTTGGTTGTTTTCTGAAGTGTTCATGCCATGTCCCTCATATCTTTCCCCCTAAGTTTTGTCTTCCTCCTTGTCTTTTTCCCCTGCTTTTGCAACATCTGTGAGCTTAGTTTTGGCATCTTTTGGTCCTTTGCAATGCCCCTGATATAAATCCAGGCCATTTTCTTAGAGTCAGTAATTTCCCAAATTTTCTTTTTTTCTCCTCCAATTGTAAATCCTTTGATGTTGTATCCATTCCAGCGTGTTTGTAAGTCCTTCTTTTCTGTTTTGGCCTTCAGTGGGGATCAATTTTGGCAAGCTTTGCTGCATGTGCCTGCCCTTGCTGGCGTATGGCCTGCCTGCATTTTGATGGCTTTGACTTTGGGAAAGATTTTTTCTTTTTTTTTTTTTTATTATTTTAAGTATTCCTGCCATGTCCCTCACATCTTGCCCCCTAAGTTGTGTCTTCCTCCTTGACTTTTTCCCCTGCTTTTGCAACATCTGTGAGCTTAGTTTAGGCATCTTTTGGTCCTTTGCACTGCACCTGATATAAACCCAGGCCATTTTCCTAGAGTCACTAAATTTCCCAAATTTTCTTTTTTTCTCCTCCAATTGCAATTCCTTTGATGTTGTCTCCATTCCAGCGTGTTTGTAAGTCCTTCTTTTCTGTTTTGGCCTTCAGTGGGGATCAATTTTGGCAAGCTTTGCTGCATGTGCCTGCACTTGCTGGCGTATGGCCTGCCTGCATTTTGATGGCTTTGACTTTGGGAGAGATTTTTTCTTTTTTTTTTTTTTTTTTTTGTTTCAAGTAGTCATGCCATGTCCCTCACATCTTGCCCCCTAAGTTGTGTCTTCCTCCTTGACTTTTTCCCCTGCTTTTGCAACATCTGTGAGCTTAGTTTTGGCATCTTTTGGTCCTTTGCACTGCACCTGATATAAACCCAGGCCATTTTCTCAGAATCACTAACTTACCAAAATTTTCTTTTTTTCTCATAGAAATTGAATTCCTTTGATGGTGTCTCCATTCCAGCGTGTTTGTAGGTCCTTTTTTCTGTTTTGGCCTTCAGTGGGGATCAATTTTGGCAAGCTTTGCTGCATGTGCCTGCACTTGCTGGCCTATGGCCTGCCTGCATTTTGATGGCTTTGACTTTGGGAAAGATTTTTTCTTTTTTTTTTTTTTATTATTTTAAGTATTCATGCCATGTCCCTCATATCTTGCCCCCTAAGTTGTGTCTTCCTCCTTGACTTTTTCCCCTGCTTTTGCAACATCTGTGAGCTTAGTTTTGGCACCTTTTGGTCCTTTGCAATGCAGCTGATTTCCTCACAGCCTATTTTTTGAAGAGACTAAAATTCCCGATTTTCTGCTTTTTTCAATTGCATTTCATTTGAACCTATCTCCTTTCCAGAGTGTTTGTAAGCCTTTCTTTTGGGATTCGCAAGATTCCTTTTCCCTTCCCGAAAGGAAATTTCATTTCCTTTCGGGAAGGGAAAAGGAATCTTGCGATTTCAATGGGGACCAATAGAGGAATCTTTGGTGCATGTCCCTGCACTTGATGGCAGGCCATGCCTTTTGATGGCTTTGACTTTGGGAAAGATTTTTTTCTTTTTTTGGTTGTTTTCTGAAGTGTTCATGCCATGTCCCTCATATCTTGCCCCCTAAGTTCTGTCTTCCTCCTTGACTTTTTACCCTGCTTTTGCAACATCTGTGAGCTTAGTTTTGGCATCTTTTGGTCCTTTGCACTGCACCTGATAAAACCCCAGGCCACTTTCTTAGAGTCATTAAATTTCCCAAATTTTCTTTTTTTCTCCTCCAATTGCAATTCCTTTGATGTTGACTCCTTTCCAGCGTGTTTGTAGGTCCTTCTTTTCTGTTTTGGCCTTCAGTGGGGATCAATTTTGGCAAGGTTTGCTGCATGTGCCTGCACTTGCTGGCGTATGGCCTGCCTGCATTTTGATGGCTTTGACTTTGGGAAAGATTTTTTCTTTTTTTTTTTTTTATTATTTTAAGTATTCATGCCATGTCCCTCACATCTTGCCCCCTAAGCTGTGTCTTCCTCCTTGACTTTTTCCCCTGCTTTTGCAACATCTGTGAGCTTAGTTTTGGCACCTTTTGGTCCTTTGCACTGCACCTGATATAAACCCAGGCCATTTTCTTAGAATCACTAAATTTCCCAAATTTTCTTTTTTTCTCATAGAAATTGAATTCCTTTCATGTTGTCTCCATTCCATCGTGTTTGTAAGTCCTTCTTTTCTGTTTTGGCCTTCAGTGGGGATCAATTTTGGCAAGCTTTGCTGCATGTGCCTGCACTTGCTGGCGTATGGCCTGCCTGCATTTTGATGGCTTTGACTTTGGGAAAGATTTTTTCTTTTTTTTTTTTTTAGTATTTTAAGTATTCATGCCATGTCCCTCACATCTTGCCCCCTAAGTTGTGTCTTCCTCCTTGACTTTTTCCCCTGCTTTTGCAACATCTGTGAGCTTAGTTTTGGCACCTTTTGGTCCTTTGCACTGCACCTGATATAAACCCAGGCCATTTTCTTAGAGTCACTAAATTTCCCAATTTTTCTTTTTTTCTCCTCCAATTGCAATTCCTTTGATGCTGTCTCCATTCCAGCGTGTTTGTAGTTCCTTCTTTTCTGTTTTGGCCTTCAGTGGGGATCAATTTTGGCAAGCTTTGCTGCATGTGCCTGCCCTTGCTGGCGTATGGTCTGCCTGCATTTTGATGGCTTTGACTTTGGGAAAGATTTTTTCTTTTTTTTTTCTTTTTTGTTTTAATTATTCATGCCATGTCCCTCACATCTTGCCCCCTAAGTTGTGTCTTCCTCCTTCACTTTTTACCCTGCTTTTGCAACATCTGTGAGCTTAGTTTTGGCACCTTTTGGTCCTTTGCACTGCACCTGATATAAACCCAGGCCATTTTCTTAGAGTCACTAAATTTCCCAAATTTTCTTTTTTTCTCCTCCAATTGCGATTCCTTTCATGTTGTCTCCATTCCAGCGTGTTTGTAAGTCCTTCTTTTCTGTTTTGGCCTTCAGTGGAGATCAATTTTGGCAAGGTTTGCTGCATGTGCCTGCACTTGCTGGCGTATGGCCTGCCTGCATTTTGATGGCTTTGACTTTGGGAAAGATTTTTTCTTTTTTTTTTTTTTTTGTTTTAAGTATTCATGCCATGTCCCTAACATCTTGCCCCCTAAGTTGTGTCTTCCTCCTTGACTTTTTCCCCTGCTTTTGCAACATCTGTGAGCTTAGTTTAGGCATCTTTTGGTCCTTTGCACTGCACCTGATATAAACCCAGGCCATTTTCTTAGAGTCACTAAATTTCCCAAATTTTCTTTTTTTCTCCTCCAATTGCAAATCCTTTGATGGTGTCTCCATTCCAGCGTGTTTGTAAGTCCTTCTTTTCTGTTTTGGCCTTCAGTGGGGATCAATTTTGGCAAGCTTTGCTGCATGTGCCTGCACTTGCTGGCGTATGGCCTGCCTGCATTTTGATGGCTTTGACTTTGGGAAAGATTTTTTCTTTTTTTTTTTTTTATTATTTTAATTATTCTTGCCATGTCCCTCATATCTTGCTCCCTAAGTTCTGTCTTCCTCCTTCACTTTTTCCCCTGCTTTTGCAACATCTGTGAGCTTAGTTTTTGCATCTTTTGGTCCTTTGCACTGCACCTGATATAAACCCAGGCCATTTTCTTAGAGTCACTAAATTTCCCAAATTTTCTTTTTATCTCCTCCAATTGCAATTCTTTTGATGTTGACTCCTTTCCAGCGTGTTTGTAAGTCCTTTTTTCTGTTTTGGCCTTCAGTGGGGATCAGTTTTGGCAAACTTTGCTGCATGTGCCTGCCCTTGCTGGCGTTTGGCCTTCCTGCATTTTGATGGCTTTGACTTTGGGAAAGATTTTTTTCTTTTTTTTTTTTTTTATTATTTTAAGTATTCATGCCATGTCCCTCATATCTTGCCCCCTAAGTTGTGTCTTCCTCCTTGACTTTTTCCCCTGCTTTTGCTACATCTGTGAGCTTGGTTTTGGCACCTTTTGGTCCTTTGCAATGCAGCTGATTTCCTCACAGCATATTTTTTGAAGAGACTAAAATTCCCGATTTTCTGCTTTTTTCAATTGCATTTCATTTGAACCTATCTCCTTTCCAGAGTGTTTGTAAGCCTTTCTTTTGGGATTCACAAGATTCCTTTTCCCTTCCCGAAAGGAAATTTCATTTCCTTTGGGGAAGGGAAAAGGAATCTTGCGATTTCAATGGGGACCAATAGAGGAATCTTTGGTGCATGTCCCTGCACTTGATGGCAGGCCATGCCTTTTGATGGCTTTGACTTTGGGAAAGATTTTTTTCTTTTTTTGGTTGTTTTCTGAAGTGTTCATGCCATGTCCCTCACATCTTGCCCCCTAAGTTGTGTCTTCCTCCTTGTCTTTTTCCCCTGCTTTTGCAACATCTGTGAGCTTAGTTTTGGCACCTTTTGGTCCTTTGCACTGCACCTGATTAAACCCCAGGCCACTTTCTTAGAGTCATTAAATTTCCCAAATTTTCTTTTTTTCTCCTCCAATTGCAATTCCTTTGATGTTGACTCCTTTCCAGCGTGTTTGTAGGTCCTTCTTTTTTGTTTTGGCCTTCAGTGAGGATCAATTTTGGCAAGCTTTGCTGCATGTGCCTGCCCTTGGTGGTGTATGGCCTGCCTGCCTTTTGATGGCTTTGACTTTGGGAAAGATTTTTTTCTTGTTTTGGTTGTTTTCTGAAGTGTTCATGCCATGTCCCTCATATATTGCCCCCTAAGTTCTGTCTTCCTCCTTGACTTTTTCCCCTGCTTTTGCAACATCTGTGAGCTTAGTTTTGGCATCTTTTGGTCCTTTGCACTGCACCTGATAAAACCCCAGGCCACTTTCTTAGAGTCATTAAGTTTCCCAAATTTTCTTTTTTTCTCCTCCAATTGCAATTCCTTTGATGTTGACTCCTTTCCAGCGTGTTTGTAGGTCCTTCTTTTCTGTTTTGGCCTTCAGTGGGGATCAATTTTGGCAAGCTTTGCTGCATGTGCCTGCACTTGCTGGCCTATGGCCTGCCTGCATTTTGATGGCTTTGACTTTGGGAAAGATTTTTTCTTTTTTTTTTTTTTATTATTTTAAGTATTCATGCCATGTCCCTCACATCTTGCCCCCTAAGCTGTGTCTTCCTCCTTGACTTTTTCCCCTGCTTTTGCAACATCTGTGAGCTTAGTTTTGGCACCTTTTGGTCCTTTGCACTGCACCTGATATAAACCCAGGCCATTTTCTTAGAATCACTAAATTTCCCAAATTTTCTTTTTTTCTCATAGAAATTGAATTCCTTTCATGTTGTCTCCATTCCATCGTGTTTGTAAGTCCTTCTTTTCTGTTTTGGCCTTCAGTGGGGATCAATTTTGGCAAGCTTTGCAGCATGTGCCTGCACTTGCTGGCGTATGGCCTGCCTGCATTTTGATGGCTTTGACTTTGGGAAAGATTTTTTCTTTTTTTTTTTTATTATTTTAAGTATTCATGCCATGTCCCTCATATCTTGCTCCCTAAGTTGTGTCTTCCTCCTTGACTTTTTCCCCTGCTTTTGCAACATCTGTGAGCTTAGTTTTTGCACCTTTTGGTCCTTTGCAATGCATCTGATTTCCTCACAGCCTATTTTTTGAAGAGACTAAAATTCCCGATTTTCTGCTTTTTTCAATTGCATTTCATTTGAACCTATATCCTTTCCAGAGTGTTTGTAAGCCTTTCTTTTGGGATTCGCAAGATTCCTTTTCCCTTCCCGAAACGAAATTTCATTTCCTTTCGGGAAGGGAAAAGGAATCTTGCGATTTCAATGGGGACCAATAGAGGAATCTTTGGTGCATGTCCCTGCACTTGATGGCAGGCCATGCCTTTTGATGGCTTTGACTTTGGGAAAGATTTTTTTCTTTTTTTGGTTGTTTTCTGAAGTGTTCATGCCATGTCCCTCACATCTTGCCCCTAAGTTGTGTCTTCCTCCTTGTCTTTTTCCCCTGCTTTTGCAACATCTGTGAGCTTAGTTTTGGCACCTTTTGGTCCTTTGCACTGCACCTGATATAAACCCAGGCCATTTTCTTAGAATCACTAACTTACCCAAATTTTCTTTTTCTCCTCCAATTGCAATTCCTTTGATGCTGTCTCCATTCCAGCGTGTTTGTAAGTCCTTCTTTTCTGTTTTGGCCTTCAGTGGGTATCAATTTTGGCAAGCTTTGCTGCATGTGCCTGCCCTTGGTGGCGTATGGCCTGCCTGCCTTTTGATGGCTTTGACTTTGGGAAAGATTTTTTCTTTTTTTTTTTTTTATTATTTTAAGTATTCATGCCATGTCCCTCATATCTTGCCCCCTAAGTTCTGTCTTCCTCCTTGACTTTTTACCCTGCTTTTGCAACATCTGTGAGCTTAGTTTTGGCATCTTTTGGTCCTTTGCACTGCACCTGATAAAACCCCAGGCCACTTTCTTAGAGTCATTAAATTTCCCAAATTTTCCTTTTTTCTCCTCCAATTGCAATTCCTTTGATGTTGACTCCTTTCCAGCGTGTTTGTAGGTCCTTCTTTTCTGTTTTGGCCTTCAGTGGGGATCAATTTTGGCAAGCTTTGCTGCATGTGCCTGCACTTGCTGGCGTATGGCCTGCCTGCATTTTGATCGCTTTCACTTTGGGAAAGATTTTTTCTTTTTTTTTTTTTTATTATTTTAAGTATTCATGCCATGTCCCTCACATCTTGCCCCCTAAGTTGTGTCTTCCTCCTTGTCTTTTTCCCCTGCTTTTGCAACATCTGTGAGCTTAGTTTTGGCACCTTTTGGTCCTTTGCACTGCACCTGATATAAACCCAGGCCATTTTCTTAGAATCACTAACTTACCCAAATTTTCTTTTTTTCTCATAGAAATTGAATTCCTTTCATGTTGTCTCCATTCCAGCGTGTTTGTAGGTCCTTCTTTTCTGTTTTGGCCTTCAGTGGGGATCAATTTTGGCAAGCTTTGCTGCATGTGCCTGCACTTGCTGGCCTATGGCCAGCCTGCATTTTGATGGCTTTGACTTTGGGAAAGATTTTTTCTTTTTTTTTTTTTTTATTATTTTAAGTATTCATGCCATGTCCCTCATATCTTGCCCCCTAAGTTGTGTCTTCCTCCTTGACTTTTTCCCCTGCTTTTGCAACATCTGTGAGCTTAGTTTTGGCACCTTTTGGTCCTTTGCAATGCACCTGATATAAACCCACGCCATTTTTTTAGTGTCAGTAATTTCCCAAATTTTCTTTTTTTCTCCTCCAATTGCAATTCCTTTGATGTTGTCTCCATTCCAGCGTGTTTGTAAGTCCTTCTTTTCTGTTTTGGCCTTCAGTGGGGATCAATTTTGGCAAGCTTTGCTGCATGTGCCTGCCCTTGCTGGCGTATGGCCTGCCTGCATTTTGATGGCTTTGACTTTCGGAAAGATTTTTTCTTTTTTTTTTTTATTATTTTAGGTATTCATGCCATGTCCCTCATATCTTGCCCCCTAAGTTGTGTCTTCCTCCTTGACTTTTTCCCCTGCTTTTGCAACATCTGTGAGCTTAGTTTTGGCACCTTTTGGTCCTTTGCAATGCAGCTGATTTCCTCACAGCCTATTTTTTGAAGAGACTAAATTTCCCGATTTTCTGCTTTTTTCAATTGCATTTCATTTGAACCTATATCCTTTCCAGAGTGTTTGTAAGCCTTTCTTTTGGGATTCGCAAGATTCCTTTTCCCTTCCCGAAAGGAAATTTCATTTCCTTTCGGGAAGGGAAAAGGAATCTTGCGATTTCAATGGGGACCAATAGAGGAATCTTTGGTGCATGTCCCTGCACTTGATGGCAGGCCATGCCTTTTGATGGCTTTGACTTTGGGAAAGATTTTTTTCTTTTTTTGGTTGTTTTCTGAAGTGTTCATGCCATGTCCCTCATATCTTGCCCCCTAAGTTGTGTCTTCCTCCTTGTCTTTTTCCCCTGCTTTTGCAACATCTGTGAGCATAGTTTTGGCATCTTTTGGTCCTTTGCACTGCACCTGATAAAACCCCAGGCCACTTTCTTAGAGTCATTAAATTTCCCAAATTTTATTTTTTTCTCCTCCAATTGCAATTCCTTTGATGTTGACTCCTTTCCAGCGTGTTTGTAGGTCCTTCTTTTTTGTTTTGGCCTTCAGTGGGGATCAATTTTGGCAAGCTTTGCTGCATGTGCCTGCCCTTGGTGGTGTATGGCCTGCCTGCATTTTGATGGCTTTGACTTTGGGAAAGATTTTCTATTTTTTTTTTTTATATTATTTTAAGTATTCCTGCCATGTCCCTCACATCTTGCCCCCTAAGTTGTGTCTTCCTCCTTGACTTTTTCCCCTGCTTTTGCAACATCTGTGAGCTTAGTTTTGGCACCTTTTGGTCCTTTGCACTGCACCTGATATAAACCCAGGCCATTTTCTTAGAATCACTAAATTTCCCAAATTTTCTTTTTTTCTCATAGAAATGGAATTCCTTTCATGTTGTCTCCATTCCAGCGTGTTTGTAAGTCCTTCTTTTCTGTTTTGGCCTTCAGTGGGGATCAATTTTGGCAAGCTTTGCTGCATGTGCCTGCCCTTGGTGGTGTATGGCCTGCCTGCCTTTTGATGGCTTTGACTTTGGGAAAGATTTTTTCTTTTTTTTTTTTTTATTATTTTAAGTATTCATGCCATGTCCCTCACATCTTGCCCCCTAAGTTGTGTCTTCCTCCTTGACTTTTTCCCCTGCTTTTGCAACATCTGTGAGCTTAGTTTTGGCACCTTTTGGTCCTTTGCACTGCACCTGATATAAACCCAGGCCATTTTCTTAGAGTCACTAAATTTCCCAATTTTTCTTTTTTTCTCCTCCAATTGCAATTCCTTTGATGCTGTCTCCATTCCAGCGTGTTTGTAGGTCCTTCTTTTCTGTTTTGGCCTTCAGTGGGGATCAATTTTGGCAAGCTTTGCTGCATGTGCCTGCCCTTGGTTGTGTATGGCCTGCCTGCATTTTGATGGCTTTGACTTTGGGAAAGATTTTTTCTTTTTTTTTTCTTTTTTGTTTTAAGTATTCATGCCATGTCCCTCACATCTTGCCCCCTAAGTTGTGTCTTCCTCCTTCACTTTTTCCCCTGCTTTTGCAACATCTGTGAGCTTAGTTTTGGCACCTTTTGGTCCTTTGCACTGCACCTGATATAAACCCAGGCCATTTTCTTAGAATCACTAAATTTCCCAAATTTTCTTTTTTTCTCATAGAAATTGAATTCCTTTCATGTTGTCTCCATTCCAGCGTGTTTGTAAGTCCTTCTTTTCTGTTTTGGCCTTCAGTGGGGATCAATTTTGGCAAGCTTTGCTGCATGTGCCTGCACTTGCTGGCCTATGGCCTGCCTGCATTTTGATGGCTTTGACTTTGGGAAAGATTTTTTCATTTTTTTTTTTTTATTATTTTAAGTATTCATGCCATGTCCCTCACATCTTGCCCCCTAAGTTGTGTCTTCCTCCTTGACTTTTTCCCCTGCTTTTGCAACATCTGTGAGCTTAGTTTTGGCACCTTTTTGGTCCTTTGCACCTGATATAAACCCAGGCCATTTTCTTAGAGTCACTAAATTTCCCAATTTTTTTTTTTCTCCTCCAATTGCAATTCCTTTGATGTTGTCTCCATTCCAGCGTGTTTGTAAGTCCTTCTTTTCTGTTTTGGCCTTCAGTGGGGATCAATTTTGGCAAGATTTGCTGCATGTGCCTGCCCTTGGTGGTGTATGGCCTGCCTGCCTTTTGATGGCTTTGACTTTGGGAAAGATTTTTTTCTTTTTTTGGTTGTTTTCTGAAGTGTTCATGCCATGTCCCTCATATCTTGCCCCCTAAGTTCTGTCTTCTTCCTCCTTGACTTTTTACCCTGCTTTTGCAACATCTGTGAGCTTAGTTTTGGCATCTTTTGGTCCTTTGCACTGCACCTGATAAAACCCCAGGCCACTTTCTAAAAGTCATTAAATTTCCCAAATTTTCTTTTTTTCTCCTCCAATTGCAATTCCTTTGATGGTTTCTCCATTCCAGCGTGTTTGTAGGTCCTTCTTTTCTGTTTTGGCCTTCAGTGGGGATCAATTTTGGCAAGCTTTGCTGCATGTGCCTGCCCCTGGTGGTGTATGGCCTGCCTGCATTTTGATGGCTTAGACTTTGGTAAAGATTTTTTCTTTTTTTTTTCTTTTTTCTTTTAAGTATTCATGCCATGTCCCTCACATCTTGCCCCCTAAGTTGTGTCTTCCTCCTTGACTTTTTCCCCTGCTTTTGCAACATCTGTGAGCTTAGTTTTGGCACCTTTTGGTCCTTTGCACTGCACCTGATATAAACCCAGGCCATTTTCTTAGAGTCACTAAATTTCCCAAATTTTCTTTTTTTCTCCTCCAATTGCAAATCCTTTGATGTTGTCTCCATTCCAGCGTGTTTGTAAGTCCTTCTTTTCTGTTTTGGCCTTCAGTGGGGATCAATTTTGGCAAGCTTTGCTGCATGTGCCTGCACTTGCTGGCGTATGGCCTGCCTGCATTTTGATGGCTTTGACTTTGGGAAAGAATTTTTCTTTTTTTTTTTTTTTTATTATTTTAAGTATTCATGCCATGTCCCTCACATCTTGCCCCCTAAGTTGTGTCTTCCTCCTTGTCTTTTTCCCCTGCTTTTGCAACATCTGTGAGCTTAGTTTTGGCACCTTTTGGTCCTTTGCACTGCACCTGATATAAACCCAGGCCATTTTCTTAGAATCACTAACTTACCCAAATTTTCTTTTTTTCTCATAGAAATTGAATTCCTTTCATGTTGTCTCCATTCCAGCGTGTTTGTAAGTCCTTCTTTTCTGTTTTGGCCTTCAGTGGGGATCAATTTTGGCAAGCTTTGCTGCATGTGCCTGCACTTGCTGGCGTATGGCCTGCCTGCATTTTGATGGCTTTGACTTTGGGAAAGATTTTTTCTTTTATTTTTTTTATTATTTTAAGTATTCATGCCATGTCCCTCACATCTTGCCCCTAAGTTGTGTCTTCCTCCTTGACTTTTCCCCTGCTTTTGCAAAATCTGTGAGCTTAGTTTTGGCACCTTTTGGTCCTTTGCACTGCACCTGATATAAACCCAGGCCATTTTCTTAGAGTCACTAAATTTCCCAATTTTTTTTTTTCTCCTCCAATTGCAATTCCTTTGATGTTGTCTCCATTCCAGCGTGTTTGTAAGTCCTTCTTTTCTGTTTTGGCCTTCAGTGGGGATCAATTTTGGCAAGCTTTGCTGCATGTGCCTGCCCTTGGTGGTGTATGGCCTGCCTGCCTTTTGATGGCTTTGACTTTGGGAAAGATTTTTTTCTTTTTTGGTTGTTTTCTGAAGTGTTCATGCCATGTCCCTCATATATTGCCCCCTAAGTTCTGTCTTCCTCCTTGACTTTTTCCCCTGCTTTTGCAACATCTGTGAGCTTAGTTTTGGCATCTTTTGGTCCTTTGCACTGCACCTGATATAAACCCCCAGGCCACTTTCTAAGAGTCATTAAATTTCCCAAATTTTCTTTTTTCTCCTCCAATTGCAATTCCTTTGATGTTGACTCCTTTCCAGCGTGTTTGTAGGTCCTTCTTTTTTGTTTTGGCCTTCAGTGGGGATCAATTTTGGCAAGCTTTGCTGCATGTGCCTGCCCTTGGTGGTGTATGGCCTGCCTGCATTTTGATGTCTTTGACTTTGGGAAAGATTTTTTCTTTTTTTTTTTTTATTATTTTAAGTATTCATGCCATGTCCCTCACATCTTGCCCCCTAAGTTGTGTCTTCCTCCTTGACTTTTTCCCCTGCTTTTGCAACATCTGTGAGCTTAGTTTTGGCACCTTTTTGGTCCTTTGCACCTGATATAAACCCAGGCCATTTTCTTAGAGTCACTAAATTTCCCAATTTTTTTTTTTCTCCTCCAATTGCAATTCCTTTGATGTTGTCTCCATTCCATCATGTTTGTAAGTCCTTCTTTTCTGTTTTGGCCTTCAGTGGGGATCAATTTTGGCAAGCTTTGCTGCATGTGCCTGCACTTGCTGGCGTATGGCCTGCCTGCATTTTGATGGCTTTGACTTTGGGAAAGATTTTTTCTTTTTTTTTTTTTTTATTATTTTAAGTATTCATGCCATGTCCCTCACATCTTGCCCCCTAAGTTGTGTCTTCCTCCTTGACTTTTTCCCCTGCTTTTGCAACATCTGTGAGCTTAGTTTTGGCACCTTTTGGTCCTTTGCACTGCACCTGATATAAACCCAGGCCATTTTCTTAGAGTCACTAAATTTCCCAATTTTTCTTTTTTTCTCCTCCAATTGCAATTCCTTTGATGCTGTCTCCATTCCAGCGTGTTTGTAGTTCCTTCTTTTCTGTTTTGGCCTTCAGTGGGGATCAATTTTGGCAAGCTTTGCTGCATGTGCCTGCCCTTGGTTGTGTATGGCCTGCCTGCATTTTGATGGCTTTGACTTTGGGAAAGATTTTTTCTTTTTTTTTTCTTTTTTGTTTTAATTATTCATGCCATGTCCCTCACATCTTGCCCCTAAGTTGTGTCTTCCTCCTTGACTTTTTCCCCTGCTTTTGCAACATCTGTGAGCTTAGTTTGGCACCTTTTGGTCCTTTGCACTGCACCTGATATAAACCCAGGCCATTTTCTTAGAGTCACTAAATTTCCCAAATTTTCTTTTTTTCTCCTCCAATTGCAATTCCTTTCATGTTGTCTCCATTCCAGCGTGTTTGTAAGTCCTTCTTTTCTGTTTTGGCCTTCAGTGGGGATCAATTTTGGCAAGGTTTGCTGCATGTGCCTGCACTTGCTGGCGTATGGCCTGCCTGCATTTTGATGGCTTTGACTTTGGGAAAGATTTTTTCTTTTTTTTTTTTTTTGTTTTAAGTATTCATGCCATGTCCCTCACATCTTGCCCCCTAAGTTGTGTCTTCCTCCTTGACTTTTTCCCCTGCTTTTGCAACATCTGTGAGCTTAGTTTTGGCATCTTTTGGTCCTTTGCACTGCACCTGATATAAACCCAGGCCATTTTCTCAGAATCACTAACTTACCAAAATTTTCTTTTTTTCTCATAGAAATTGAATTCCTTTGATGTTGTCTCCATTCCAGCGTGTTTGTAGGTCCTTTTTTCTGTTTTGGCCTTCAGTGGGGATCAATTTTGGCAAGCTTTGCTGCATGTGCCTGCACTTGCTGGCCTATGGCCTGCCTGCATTTTGATGGCTTTGACTTGGGAAAGATTTTTTCTTTTTTTTTTTTTTTTATTATTTTAAGTATTCATGCCATGTCCCTCATATCTTGCCCCCTAAGTTGTGTCTTCCTCCTTGACTTTTTCCCCTGCTTTTGCAATATCTGTGAGCTTAGTTTTGGCACCTTTTGGTCCTTTGCAATGCAGCTGATTTTCTCACAGCCTATTTTTTGCAGAGACTAAAATTCCCGATTTTCTGCTTTTTTCAATTGCATTTCATTTGAACCTATCTCCTTTCCAGAGAATTTGTAAGCCTTTCTTTTGGGATTCGCAAGATTCCTTTTCCCTTCCCGAAAGGAAATTTCATTTCCTTTCGGGGAAGGGAAAAGGAATCTTGCGATTTCAATGGGGACCAATAGAGGAATCTTTGGTGCATGTCCCTGCACTTGATGGCAGGCCATGCCTTTTGATGGCTTTGACTTTGGGAAAGATTTTTTTCTTGTTTTGGTTGTTTTCTGAAGTGTTCATGCCATGTCCCTCATATCTTGCCCCCTAAGTTTTGTCTTCCTCCTTGTCTTTTTCCCCTGCTTTTGCAACATCTGTGAGCTTAGTTTTGGCATCTTTTGGTCCTTTGCAATGCCCCTGATATAAATCCAGGCCATTTTCTTAGAGTCAGTAATTTCCCAAATTTTCTTTTTTTCTCCTCCAATTGTAAATCCTTTGATGTTGTATCCATTCCAGCGTGTTTGTAAGTCCTTCTTTTCTGTTTTGGCCTTCAGTGGGGATCAATTTTGGCAAGCTTTGCTGCATGTGCCTGCCCTTGCTGGCGTATGGCCTGCCTGCATTTTGATGGCTTTGACTTTGGGAAAGATTTTTTCTTTTTTTTTTTTTTTATTATTTTAAGTATTCCTGCCATGTCCCTCACATCTTGCCCCCTAAGTTGTGTCTTCCTCCTTGACTTTTTCCCCTGCTTTTGCAACATCTGTGAGCTTAGTTTTTGCATCTTTTGGTCCTTTGCACTGCACCTGATATAAACCCAGGCCATTTTCCTAGAGTCACTAAATTTCCCAAATTTTCTTTTTTTCTCCTCCAATTGCAATTCCTTTGATGTTGTCTCCATTCCAGCGTGTTTGTAAGTCCTTCTTTTCTGTTTTGGCCTTCAGTGGGGATCAATTTTGGCAGCTTTGCTGCATGTGCCTGCACTTGCTGGCGTATGGCCTGCCTGCATTTTGATGGCTTTGACTTTGGGAGAGATTTTTTCTTTTTTTTTTTTTTTTTTTTGTTTCAAGTAGTCATGCCATGTCCCTCACATCTTGCCCCCTAAGTTGTGTCTTCCTCCTTGACTTTTTCCCCTGCTTTTGCAACATCTGTGAGCTTAGTTTTGGCATCTTTTGGTCCTTTGCACTGCACCTGATATAAACCCAGGCCATTTTCTCAGAATCACTAACTTACCAAAATTTTCTTTTTTTCTCATAGAAATTGAATTCCTTTGATGTTGTCTCCATTCCAGCGTGTTTGTAGGTCCTTTTTTCTGTTTTGGCCTTCAGTGGGGATCAATTTTGGCAAGCTTTGCTGCATGTGCCTGCACTTGCTGGCCTATGGCCTGCCTGCATTTTGATGGCTTTGACTTTGGGAAAGATTTTTTCTTTTTTTTTTTTTTTATTATTTTAAGTATTCATGCCATGTCCCTCATATCTTGCCCCCTAAGTTGTGTCTTCCTCCTTGACTTTTTCCCCTGCTTTTGCAACATCTGTGAGCTTAGTTTTGGCACCTTTTGGTCCTTTGCAATGCAGCTGATTTCCTCACAGCCTATTTTTTGAAGAGACTAAAATTCCCGATTTTCTGCTTTTTTCAATTGCATTTCATTTGAACCTATCTCCTTTCCAGAGTGTTTGTAAGCCTTTCTTTTGGGATTCGCAAGATTCCTTTTCCCTTCCCGAAAGGAAATTTCATTTCCTTTCGGGAAGGTAAAAGGAATCTTGCGATTTCAATGGGGACCAATAGAGGAATCTTTGGTGCATGTCCCTGCACTTGATGGCAGGCCATGCCTTTTGATGGCTTTGACTTTGGGAAAGATTTTTTTCTTTTTTTGGTTGTTTTCTGAAGTGTTCATGCCATGTCCCTCATATCTTGCCCCCTAAGTTCTGTCTTCCTCCTTGACTTTTTACCCTGCTTTTGCAACATCTGTGAGCTTAGTTTTGGCATCTTTTGGTCCTTTGCACTGCACCTGATAAAACCCCAGGCCACTTTCTTAGAGTCATTAAATTTCCCAAATTTTCTTTTTTTCTCCTCCAATTGCAATTCCTTTGATGTTGACTCCTTTCCAGCGTGTTTGTAGGTCCTTCTTTCCTGTTTTGGCCTTCAGTGGGGATCAATTTTGGCAAGCTTTGCTGCATGTGCCTGCACTTGCTGGCCCTATGGCATGCCTGCATTTTGATGGCTTTGACTTTGGGAAAGATTTTTTCTTTTTTTTTTTTTTTATTATTTTAAGTATTCATGCCATGTCCCTCACATCTTGCCCCCTAAGCTGTGTCTTCCTCCTTGACTTTTTCCCTGCTTTTGCAACATCTGTGAGCTTAGTTTTGGCACCTTTTGGTCCTTTGCACTGCACCTGATATAAACCCAGGCCATTTTCTTAGAATCACTAAATTTCCCAAATTTTCTTTTTTTCTCATAGAAATTGAATTCCTTTCATGTTGTCTCCATTCCATCGTGTTTGTAAGTCCTTCTTTTCTGTTTTGGCCTTCAGTGGGGATCAATTTTGGCAAGCTTTGCTGCATGTGCCTGCACTTGCTGGCGTATGGCCTGCCTGCATTTTGATGCTTTGACTTTGGGAAAGATTTTTTCTTTTTTTTTTTTTTAGTATTTTAAGTATTCATGCCATGTCCCTCACATCTTGCCCCCTAAGTTGTGTCTTCCTCCTTGACTTTTTCCCCTGCTTTTGCAACATCTGTGAGCTTAGTTTTGGCACCTTTTGGTCCTTTGCACTGCACCTGATATAAACCCAGGCCATTTCCTTAGAGTCACTAAATTTCCCAATTTTTCTTTTTTTCTCCTCCAATTGCAATTCCTTTGATGCTGTCTCCATTCCAGCGTGTTTGTAGTTCCTTCTTTTCTGTTTTGGCCTTCAGTGGGGATCAATTTTGGCAAGCTTTGCTGCATGTGCCTGCCCTTGCTGGCGTATGGTCTGCCTGCATTTTGATGGCTTTGACTTTGGGAAAGATTTTTTCTTTTTTTTTTCTTTTTTGTTTTAATTATTCATGCCATGTCCCTCACATCTTGCCCCCTAAGTTGTGTCTTCCTCCTTCACTTTTTACCCTGCTTTTGCAACATCTGTGAGCTTAGTTTTGGCACCTTTTGGTCCTTTGCACTGCACCTGATATAAACCCAGGCCATTTTCTTAGAGTCACTAAATTTCCCAAATTTTCTTTTTTTCTCCTCCAATTGCAATTCCTTTCATGTTGTCTCCATTCCAGCGTGTTTGTAAGTCCTTCTTTTCTGTTTTGGCCTTCAGTGGGGATCAATTTTGGCAAGGTTTGCTGCATGTGCCTGCACTTGCTGGCGTATGGCCTGCCTGCATTTTGATGGCTTTGACTTTGGGAAAGATTTTTTCTTTTTTTTTTTTTTTTTGTTTTAAGTATTCATGCCATGTCCCTAACATCTTGCCCCCTAAGTTGTGTCTTCCTCCTTGACTTTTTCCCCTGCTTTTGCAACATCTGTGAGCTTAGTTTAGGCATCTTTTGGTCCTTTGCACTGCACCTGATATAAACCCAGGCCATTTTCTTAGAGTCACTAAATTTCCCAATTTTCTTTTTTTCTCCTCCAATTGCAAATCCTTTGATGGTGTCTCCATTCCAGCGTGTTTGTAAGTCCTTCTTTTCTGTTTTGGCCTTCAGTGGGGATCAATTTTGGCAAGCTTTGCTGCATGTGCCTGCACTTGCTGGCGTATGGCCTGCCTGCATTTTGATGGCTTTGACTTTGGGAAAGATTTTTTCTTTTTTTTTTTTTTTATTATTTTAAGTATTTATGCCATGTCCCTCATATCTTGCTCCCTAAGTTCTGTCTTCCTCCTTCACTTTTTCCCCTGCTTTTGCAACATCTGTGAGCTTAGTTTTTGCATCTTTTGGTCCTTTGCACTGCCACCTGATATAAACCCAGGCCATTTTCTTAGAGTCACTAAATTTCCCAAATTTTCTTTTTATCTCCTCCAATTGCAATTCCTTTGATGTTGACTCCTTTCCAGCGTGTTTGTAAGTCCTTTTGTCTGTTTTGGCCTTCAGTGGGGATCAGTTTTGGCAAACTTTGCTGCATGTGCCTGCCCTTGCTGGCGTTTGGCCTTCCTGCATTTTGATGGCTTTGACTTTGGGAAAGATTTTTTTCTTTTTTTTTTTTTTTATTATTTTAAGTATTCATGCCATGTCCCTCATATCTTGCCCCCTAAGTTGTGTCTTCCTCCTTGACTTTTTCCCCTGCTTTTGCTACATCTGTGAGCTTGGTTTTGGCACCTTTTGGTCCTTTGCAATGCAGCTGATTTCCTCACAGCATATTTTTTGAAGAGACTAAAATTCCCGATTTTCTGCTTTTTTTCAATTGCATTTCATTTGAACCTATCTCCTTTCCAGAGTGTTTGTAAGCCTTTCTTTTGGGATTCACAAGATTCCTTTTACCTTCCCGAAAGGAAATTTCATTTCCTTTGGGGAAGGGAAAAGGAATCTTGCGATTTCAATGGGGACCAATAGAGGAATCTTTGGTGCATGTCCCTGCACTTGATGGCAGGCCATGCCTTTTGATGGCTTTGACTTTGGGAAAGATTTTTTCTTTTTTTGGTTGTTTTCTGAAGTGTTCATGCCATGTCCCTCACATCTTGCCCCCTAAGTTGTGTCTTCCTCCTTGTCTTTTTCCCCTGCTTTTGCAACATCTGTGAGCTTAGTTTTGGCACCTTTTGGTCCTTTGCACTGCACCTGATTAAACCCCAGGCCACTTTCTTAGAGTCATTAAATTTCCCAAATTTTCTTTTTTTCTCCTCCAATTGCAATTCCTTTGATGTTGACTCCTTTCCAGCGTGTTTGTAGGTCCTTCTTTTTTGTTTTGGCCTTCAGTGAGGATCAATTTTGGCAAGCTTTGCTGCATGTGCCTGCCCTTGGTGGTGTATGGCCTGCCTGCCTTTTGATGGCTTTGACTTTGGGAGAGATTTTTTTCTTGTTTTGTTTGTTTTCTGAAGTGTTCATGCCATGTCCCTCATATATTGCCCCCTAAGTTCTGTCTTCCTCCTTGACTTTTTCCCCTGCTTTTGCAACATCTGTGAGCTTAGTTTTGGCATCTTTTGGTCCTTTGCACTGCACCTGATAAAACCCCAGGCCACTTTCTTAGAGTCATTAAGTTTCCCAAATTTTCTTTTTTTCTCCTCCAATTGCAATTCCTTTGATGTTGACTCCTTTCCAGCGTGTTTGTAGGTCCTTCTTTTCTGTTTTGGCCTTCAGTGGGGATCAATTTTGGCAAGCTTTGCTGCATGTGCCTGCACTTGCTGGCCTATGGCCTGCCTGCATTTTGATGGCTTTGACTTTGGGAAAGATTTTTTCTTTTTTTTTTTTTTATTATTTTAAGTATTCATGCCATGTCCCTCACATCTTGCCCCCTAAGCTGTGTCTTCCTCCTTGACTTTTTCCCCTGCTTTTGCAACATCTGTGAGCTTAGTTTTGGCACCTTTTGGTCCTTTGCACTGCACCTGATATAAACCCAGGCCATTTTCTTAGAATCACTAAATTTCCCAAATTTTCTTTTTTTCTCATAGAAATTGAATTCCTTTCATGTTGTCTCCATTCCATCGTGTTTGTAAGTCCTTCTTTTCTGTTTTGGCCTTCAGTGGGGATCAATTTTGGCAAGCTTTGCAGCATGTGCCTGCACTTGCTGGCGTATGGCCTGCCTGCATTTTGATGGCTTTGACTTTGGGAAAGATTTTTTCTTTTTTTTTTTTATTATTTTAAGTATTCATGCCATGTCCCTCATATCTTGCTCCCTAAGTTGTGTCTTCCTCCTTGACTTTTTCCCCTGCTTTTGCAACATCTGTGAGCTTAGTTTTTGCACCTTTTGGTCCTTTGCAATGCATCTGATTTCCTCACAGCCTATTTTTTGAAGAGACTAAAATTCCCGATTTTCTGCTTTTTTCAATTGCATTTCATTTGAACCTATATCCTTTCCAGAGTGTTTGTAAGCCTTTCTTTTGGGATTCGCAAGATTCCTTTTCCCTTCCCGAAACGAAATTTCATTTCCTTTCGGGAAGGGAAAAGGAATCTTGCGATTTCAATGGGGACCAATAGAGGAATCTTTGGTGCATGTCCCTGCACTTGATGGCAGGCCATGCCTTTTGATGGCTTTGACTTTGGGAAAGATTTTTTTCTTTTTTTGGTTGTTTTCTGAAGTGTTCATGCCATGTCCCTCACATCTTGCCCCTAAGTTGTGTCTTCCTCCTTGTCTTTTTCCCCTGCTTTTGCAACATCTGTGAGCTTAGTTTTGGCACCTTTTGGTCCTTTGCACTGCACCTGATATAAACCCAGGCCATTTTCTTAGAATCACTAACTTACCCAAATTTTCTTTTTCTCCTCCAATTGCAATTCCTTTGATGCTGTCTCCATTCCAGCGTGTTTGTAAGTCCTTCTTTTCTGTTTTGGCCTTCAGTGGGTATCAATTTTGGCAAGCTTTGCTGCATGTGCCTGCCCTTGGTGGCGTATGGCCTGCCTGCCTTTTGATGGCTTTGACTTTGGGAAAGATTTTTTCTTTTTTTTTTTTTTATTATTTTAAGTATTCATGCCATGTCCCTCATATCTTGCCCCCTAAGTTCTGTCTTCCTGCTTGACTTTTTACCCTGCTTTTGCAACATCTGTGAGCTTAGTTTTGGCATCTTTTGGTCCTTTGCACTGCACCTGATAAAACCCCAGGCCACTTTCTTAGAGTCATTAAATTTCCCAAATTTTCCTTTTTTCTCCTCCAATTGCAATTCCTTTGATGTTGACTCCTTTCCAGCGTGTTTGTAGGTCCTTCTTTTCTGTTTTGGCCTTCAGTGGGGATCAATTTTGGCAAGCTTTGCTGCATGTGCCTGCACTTGCTGGCGTATGGCCTGCCTGCATTTTGATCGCTTTCACTTTGGGAAAGATTTTTTCTTTTTTTTTTTTTTATTATTTTAAGTATTCATGCCATGTCCCTCACATCTTGCCCCCTAAGTTGTGTCTTCCTCCTTGTCTTTTTCCCCTGCTTTTGCAACATCTGTGAGCTTAGTTTTGGCACCTTTTGGTCCTTTGCACTGCACCTGATATAAACCCAGGCCATTTTCTTAGAATCACTAACTTACCCAAATTTTCTTTTTTTCTCATAGAAATTGAATTCCTTTCATGTTGTCTCCATTCCAGCGTGTTTGTAGGTCCTTCTTTTCTGTTTTGGCCTTCAGTGGGGATCAATTTTGGCAAGCTTTGCTGCATGTGCCTGCACTTGCTGGCCTATGGCCAGCCTGCATTTTGATGGCTTTGACTTTGGGAAAGATTTTTTCTTTTTTTTTTTTTTTATTATTTTAAGTATTCATGCCATGTCCCTCATATCTTGCCCCCTAAGTTGTGTCTTCCTCCTTGACTTTTTCCCCTGCTTTTGCAACATCTGTGAGCTTAGTTTTGGCACCTTTTGGTCCTTTGCAATGCACCTGATATAAACCCACGCCATTTTTTTAGTGTCAGTAATTTCCCAAATTTTCTTTTTTTCTCCTCCAATTGCAATTCCTTTGATGTTGACTCCTTTCCAGCGTGTTTGTAGGTCCTTCTTTTCTGTTTTGGCCTTCAGTGGGGATCAATTTTGGCAAGCTTTGCTGCATGTGCCTGCCCTTGCTGGCGTATGGCCTGCCTGCATTTTGATGGCTTTGACTTTCGGAAAGATTTTTTCTTTTTTTTTTTTATTATTTTAGGTATTCATGCCATGTCCCTCATATCTTGCCCCCTAAGTTGTGTCTTCCTCCTTGACTTTTTCCCCTGCTTTTGCAACATCTGTGAGCTTAGTTTTGGCACCTTTTGGTCCTTTGCAATGCAGCTGATTTCCTCACAGCCTATTTTTTGAAGAGACTAAATTTCCCGATTTTCTGCTTTTTTCAATTGCATTTCATTTGAACCTATATCCTTTCCAGAGTGTTTGTAAGCCTTTCTTTTGGGATTCGCAAGATTCCTTTTCCCTTCCCGAAAGGAAATTTCATTTCCTTTCGGGAAGGGAAAAGGAATCTTGCGATTTCAATGGGGACCAATAGAGGAATCTTTGGTGCATGTCCCTGCACTTGATGGCAGGCCATGCCTTTTGATGGCTTTGACTTTGGGAAAGATTTTTTTCTTTTTTTGGTTGTTTTCTGAAGTGTTCATGCCATGTCCCTCATATCTTGCCCCCTAAGTTGTGTCTTCCTCCTTGTCTTTTTCCCCTGCTTTTGCAACATCTGTGAGCATAGTTTTGGCATCTTTTGGTCCTTTGCACTGCACCTGATAAAACCCCAGGCCACTTTCTTAGAGTCATTAAATTTCCCAAATTTTCTTTTTTTCTCCTCCAATTGCAATTCCTTTGATGTTGACTCCTTTCCAGCGTGTTTGTAGGTCCTTCTTTTTTGTTTTGGCCTTCAGTGGGGATCAATTTTGGCAAGCTTTGCTGCATGTGCCTGCACTTGCTGGCCTATGGCATGCCTGCATTTTGATGGCTTTGACTTTGGGAAAGATTTTCTATTTTTTTTTTTTATATTATTTTAAGTATTCCTGCCATGTCCCTCACATCTTGCCCCCTAAGTTGTGTCTTCCTCCTTGACTTTTTCCCCTGCTTTTGCAACATCTGTGAGCTTAGTTTTGGCACCTTTTGGTCCTTTGCACTGCACCTGATATAAACCCAGGCCATTTTCTTAGAATCACTAAATTTCCCAAATTTTCTTTTTTTCTCATAGAAATGGAATTCCTTTCATGTTGTCTCCATTCCAGCGTGTTTGTAAGTCCTTCTTTTCTGTTTTGGCCTTCAGTGGGGATCAATTTTGGCAAGCTTTGCTGCATGTGCCTGCCCTTGGTGGTGTATGGCCTGCCTGCCTTTTGATGGCTTTGACTTTGGGAAAGATTTTTTCTTTTTTTTTTTTTTATTATTTTAAGTATTCATGCCATGTCCCTCACATCTTGCCCCCTAAGTTGTGTCTTCCTCCTTGACTTTTTCCCCTGCTTTTGCAACATCTGTGAGCTTAGTTTTGGCACCTTTTGGTCCTTTGCACTGCACCTGATATAAACCCAGGCCATTTTCTTAGAGTCACTAAATTTCCCAATTTTTCTTTTTTTCTCCTCCAATTGCAATTCCTTTGATGCTGTCTCCATTCCAGCGTGTTTGTAGGTCCTTCTTTTCTGTTTTGGCCTTCAGTGGGGATCAATTTTGGCAAGCTTTGCTGCATGTGCCTGCCCTTGGTTGTGTATGGCCTGCCTGCATTTTGATGGCTTTGACTTTGGGAAAGATTTTTTCTTTTTTTTTTCTTTTTTGTTTTAAGTATTCATGCCATGTCCCTCACATCTTGCCCCCTAAGTTGTGTCTTCCTCCTTCACTTTTTCCCCTGCTTTTGCAACATCTGTGAGCTTAGTTTTGGCACCATTTGGTCCTTTGCACTGCACCTGATATAAACCCAGGCCATTTTCTTAGAATCACTAAATTTCCCAAATTTTCTTTTTTTCTCATAGAAATTGAATTCCTTTCATGTTGTCTCCATTCCAGCGTGTTTGTAAGTCCTTCTTTTCTGTTTTGGCCTTCAGTGGGGATCAATTTTGGCAAGCTTTGCTGCATGTGCCTGCACTTGCTGGCCTATGGCCTGCCTGCATTTTGATGGCTTTGACTTTGGGAAAGATTTTTTCATTTTTTTTTTTTTATTATTTTAAGTATTCATGCCATGTCCCTCACATCTTGCCCCCTAAGTTGTGTCTTCCTCCTTGACTTTTTCCCCTGCTTTTGCAACATCTGTGAGCTTAGTTTTGGCACCTTTTTGGTCCTTTGCACCTGATATAAACCCAGGCCATTTTCTTAGAGTCACTAAATTTCCCAATTTTTTTTTTTCTCCTCCAATTGCAATTCCTTTGATGTTGTCTCCATTCCAGCGTGTTTGTAAGTCCTTCTTTTCTCTTTTGGCCTTCAGTGGGGATCAATTTTGGCAAGATTTGCTGCATGTGCCTGCCCTTGGTGGTGTATGGCCTGCCTGCCTTTTGATGGCTTTGACTTTGGGAAAGATTTTTTTCTTTTTTTGGTTGTTTTCTGAAGTGTTCATGCCATGTCCCTCATATCTTGCCCCCTAAGTTCTGTCTTCCTCCTTGACTTTTTACCCTGCTTTTGCAACATCTGTGAGCTTAGTTTTGGCATCTTTTGGTCCTTTGCACTGCACCTGATAAAACCCCAGGCCACTTTCTTAGAGTCATTAAATTTCCCAAATTTTCTTTTTTTCTCCTCCAATTGCAATTCCTTTGATGTTGACTCCTTTCCAGCGTGTTTGTAGGTCCTTCTTTTCTGTTTTGGCCTTCAGTGGGGATCAATTTTGGCAAGCTTTGCTGCATGTGCCTGCCCTTGGTGGTGTATGGCCTGCCTGCATTTTGATGGCTTTGACTTTGGGAAAGATTTTTTCTTTTTTTTTTTTTTATTATTTTAAGTATTCATGCCATGTCCCTCACATCTTGCCCCCTAAGTTGTGTCTTCCTCCTTGTCTTTTTCCCCTGCTTTTGCAACATCTGTGAGCTTAGTTTTGGCACCTTTTGGTCTTTTGCACTGCACCTGATATAAACCCAGGCCATTTTCTTAGAATCACTAACTTACCCAAATTTTCTTTTTTTCTCATAGAAATTGAATTCCTTTCATGTTGTCTCCATTCCAGCGTGTTTTTAGGTCCTTCTTTTCTGTTTTGGCCTTCAGTGGGGATCAATTTTGGCAAGCTTTGCTGCATGTGCCTGCACTTGCTGGCCTATGGCCAGCCTTCATTTTGATGGCTTTGACTTTGGGAAAGATTTTTTCTTTTTTTTTTTTTTTATTATTTTATGTATTCATGCCATGTCCCTCATATCTTGCCCCCTAAGTTGTGTCTTCCTCCTTGACTTTTTCCCCTGCTTTTGCAACATCTGTGAGCTTAGTTTTGGCACCTTTTGGTCCTTTGCAATGCACCTGATATAAACCCACGCCATTTTTTTAATGTCAGTAATTTCCCAAATTTTCTTTTTTTCTCCTCCAATTGCAATTCCTTTGATGTTGTCTCCATTCCAGCGTGTTTGTAAGTCCTTCTTTTCTGTTTTGGCCTTCAGTGGGGATCAATTTTGGCAAGCTTTGCTGCATGTGCCTGCCCTTGCTGGCGTATGGCCTGCCTGCATGTTGATGGCTTTGACTTTGGGAAAGATTTTTTCTTTTTTTTTTTTTTTATTATTTTAAGTATTCATGCCATGTCCCTCATATCTTGCCCCCTAAGTTGTGTCTTCCTCCTTGACTTTTTCCCCTACTTTTGCAACATCTGTGAGCTTAGTTTTGGCACCTTTTGGTCCTTTGCAATGCAGCTGATTTCCTCAAAGCTTTTTTTTTGAAGAGACTAAAATTCCCGATTTTCTGCTTTTTTCAATTGCATTTCATTTGAACCTATCTCCTTTCCAGAGTGTTTGTAAGCCTTTCTTTTGGGATTCGCAAGATTCCTTTTCCCTTCCCGAAAGGAAATTTCATTTCCTTTCGGGAAGGGAAAAGGAATCTTGCGATTTCAATGGGGACCAATAGAGGAATCTTTGGTGCATGTCCCTGCACTTGATGGCAGGCCATGCCTTTTGATGGCTTTGACTTTGGGAAAGATTTTTTCTTTTTTTTTTTTTTATTATTTTAAGTATTCATGCCATGTCCCTCATATCTTGCCCCCTAAGTTGTGTCTTCCTCCTTGACTTTTTCCCCTGCTTTTGCAACATCTGTGAGCTTAGTTTTGGCATCTTTTGGTCCTTTGCACTGCACCTGATATAAACCCAGGCCATTTTCTTAGGGTCAATAAATTTCCAAAATTTTCTTTTTTTCTCCTCCAATTGCAATTCCTTTGATGTTGACTCCATTCCAGCGTGTTTGTAGGTCCTTCTTTTCTGTTTTGGCCTTCAGTGGGGATCAATTTTGGCAAGCTTTGCTGCATGTGCCTGCCCTTGCTGGCGTATGGCCTGCCTGCATTTTGATGGCTTTGACTTTGGGAAAGATTTTTTCTTTTTTTTTTCTTTTTTGTTTTAATTATTCATGCCATGTCCCTCACATCTTGCCCCCTAAGTTGTGTCTTCCTCCTTGACTTTTTCCCCTGCTTTTGCAACATCTGTGAGCTTAGTTTTGGCATCTTTTGGTCCTTTGCACTGCACCTGATATAAACCCAGGCCATTTTCTTAGAGTCACTAAATTTCCCAAATTTTCTTTTTTTCTCCTCCAATTGCAATTCCTTTGATGTTGTCTCCATTCCAGCGTGTTTGTAAGTCCTTCTTTTCTGTTTTGGCCTTAAGTGGGGATCAATTTTGGCAAAATTTGCTGCATGTGCCTGCACTTGCTGGCCTATGGCCTGCCTGCATTTTGATGGCTTTGACTTTGGGATAGATTTTTTCTTTTTTATTTTTTTTTTGTTTTAAGTATTCATGCCATGTCCCTCATATCTTGCCCCCTAAGTTGTGTCTTCCTCCTTCACTTTTTCCCCTGCTTTTGCAACATCTGTGAGCTTAGTTTTGGCACCTTTTGGTCCTTTGCAATGCAGCTGATTTCCTCACAGCCTATTTTTTGAAGAGACTAAAATTCCCGATTTTCTGCTTTTTTCAATTGCATTTCATTTGAACCTATCTCCTTTCCAGAGTGTTTGTAAGCCTTTCTTTTGGGATTCGCAAGATTCCTTTTCCCTTCCCGAAAGGAAATTTCATTTCCTTTCGGGAAGGGAAAAGGAATCTTGCGATTTCAATGGGAACCAATAGAGGAATCTTTGCTGCATGTCCCTGCACTTGATGGCAGGCCATGCCTTTTGATGGCTTTGACTTTGGGAAAGATTTTTTTCTTTTTTTCGTTGTTATCTGAAGTGTTCATGCCATGTCCCTCACATCTTGCCCCCTAAGTTGTGTCTTCCTCCTTGTCTTTTTCCCCTGCTTTTGCAACATCTGTGAGCTTAGTTTTGGCACCTTTTGGTCCTTTGCAATGCACCTGATATAAATCCAGGCCATTTTCTTAGAGTCAGTAATTTCCCTAATTTTCTTTTTTTCTCCTCCACTTGCAAATCCTTTGATGTTGTATCCATTCCAGCGTGTTTGTAAGTCCTTCTTTTCTGTTTTGGCCTTCAGTGGGGATCAATTTTGGCAAACTTTGCTGCATGTGCCTGCACTTGCTGGCGTATGGCCTGCCTGCATTTTGATGGCTTAGACTTGGGAAAGATTTTTTCTTTTTTTTTTTTTTTTTTTTTTTTGTTTTAAGTACTCATGCCATGTCCCTCATATCTTGCTCCCTAAGTTGTGTCTTCCTCCTTCAATTTTTCCCCTGCTTTTGCAACATCTGTGAGCTTAGTTTTTGCATCTTTTGGTCCTTTGCACTGCACCTGATATAAACCCAGGCCATTTTCTTAGAGTCACTAAATTTCCCAAATTTTCTTTTTTTCTCCTCCAATTGCAAATCCTTTGATGTTGACTCCTTTCCAGCGTGTTTGTAGGTCCTTCATTTCTGTTTTGGCCTTCAGTGGGGATCAATTTTGGCAAGCTTTGCTGCATGTGCCTGCCCTTGCTGGCGTATGGCCTGCCTGCATTTTGATGGCTTTGACTTTGGGAAAGATTTTTTCTTTTTTTTTATTATTATTTTAAGTATTCATGCCATGTCCCTCACATCTTGCCCCCTAAGCTGTGTCTTCCTCCTTGTCTTTTTCCCCTGCTTTTGCAACATCTGTGAGCTTAGTTTTGGCACCTTTTGGTCCTTTGCACTGCACCTGATATAAACCCAGGCCATTTTCTTAGAATCACTAACTTACCCAAATTTTCTTTTTTTCTCATAGAAATTGAATTCCTTTCATGTTGTCTCCATTCCAGCGTGTTTGTAAGTCCTTCTTTTCTGTTTTGGCCTTCAGTGGGGATCAATTTTGGCAAGCTTTGCTGCATGTGCCTGCACTTGCTGGCCTATGGCCAGCCTGCATTTTGATGGCTTTGACTTTGGGAAAGAGTTTTTCTTTTTTTTTTTTTTTATTATTTTAAGTATTCATGCCATGTCCCTCATATCTTGTCCCCTAAGTTGTGTCTTCCTCCTTGACTTTTTCCTCTGCTTTTGCAACATCTGTGAGCTTAGTTTTGGCACCTTTTGGTCCTTTGCAATGCACCTGATATAAACCCACGCCATTTTTTTAGTGTCAGTAATTTCCCAAATTTTCTTTTTTTCTCCTCCAATTGCAATTCCTTTGATGTTGTCTCCATTCCAGCGTGTTTGTAAGTCCTTCATTTCTGTTTTGGCCAACAGTGGGGATCAATTTTGGCAAGCTTTGCTGCATGTGCCTGCCCTTGGTGGTGTATGGCCTGCCTGCATTTTGATGGCTTTGACTTTGGGAAAGATTTTTTCTTTTTTTTTTTTTTATTATTTTAAGTATTCATGCCATGTCCCTCATATCTTGCCCCCTAAGTTGTGTCTTCCTCCTTGACTTTTTCCCCTGCTTTTGCAACATCTGTGAGCTTAGTTTTGGCATCTTTTGGTCCTTTGCACTGCACCTGATATAAACCCAGGCCATTTTCTTAGAGTCACTAAATTTCCCAAATTTTCTTTTTTTCTCCTCCAATTGCAATTCCTTTGATGTTGTCTCCATTCCAGCGTGTTTGTAAGTCCTTCTTTTCTGTTTTGGCCTTCAGTGGGGATCAATTTTGGCAAACTTTGCTGCATGTGCCTGCCCTTGCTGGCGTATGGCCTGCCTGCATTTTGATGGCTTTGACTTTGGGAAAGATTTTTTCTTTTTTTTTTTTATTATTTTAAGTATTCATGCCATGTCCCTCATATCTTGCTCCCTAAGTTGTGTCTTCCTCCTTGACTTTTTCCCCTGCTTTTGCAACATCTGTGAGCTTAGTTTTGGCACCTTTTGGTCCTTTGCAATGCAGCTGATTTCCTCACAGCCTATTTTTTGAAGAGACTAAAATTCCCGATTTTCTGCTTTTTTCGATTGCATTTCCTTTGAACCTATCTCCTTTCCAGAGTGTTTGTAAGCCTTTCTTTTGGGATTCCCAAGATTCCTTTTCCCTTCCCGAAAGGAAATTTCATTTCCTTTCGGGAAGGGAAAAGGAATCTTGCGATTTCAATGGGGACCAATAGAGGAATCTTTGGTGCATGTCCCTGCACTTGATGGCAGGCCATGCCTTTTGATGGCTTTGACTTTGGGAAAGATTTTTTTCTTTTTTTGGTTGTTTTCTGAAGTGTTCATGCCATGTCCCTCACATCTTGCCCCCTAAGTTGTGTCTTCCTCCTTGTCTTTTTCCCCTGCTTTTGCAACATCTGTGAGCTTAGTTTTGGCACCTTTTGGTCCTTTGCAATGCACCTGATATAAATCCAGGCCATTTTCTTAGAGTCAGTAATTTCCGTAGTTTTCTTTTTTTCTCCTCCAATTGCAAATCCTTTGTTGTTGTATCCATTCCAGCGTGTTTGTAAGTCCTTCTTTTCTGTTTTGGCCTTCAGTGGGGATCAATTTTGGCAAACTTTGCTGCATGTGCCTGCACTTGCTGGCCTATGGCCTGCCTGCTTTTGATGACTTTGATTTTGGGAAAGATTTTTTTCTGTTTTTGGTTGTTTTCTGAAGTGTTCATGCCATGTCCCTCATATCTTGCTCCCTAAGTTGTGTCTTCCTCCTTGACTTTTTCCCCTGCTTTTGCAATGTCTGTGAGCTTAGTTTTGGCACCTTTTGGTCCCTTGCACTGCACCTGATATAAACCCAGGCCATTTTCTTAGGGTCAATTAATTTCCAAAATTTTCTTTTTTTCTCCTCCAATTGCAATTCCTTTGATGTTGACTCCATTCCAGCGTGTTTGTAGGTCCTTCTTTTCTGTTTTGGCCTTCAGTGGGGATCAATTTTGGCAAGCTTTGCTGCATGTGCGTGCACTTGCTGGCCTATGGCCTGCCTGCATTTTGATGGCTTTGACTTTGGGAAAGATTTTTTCTTTTTTTTTTTTTTATTATTTTAAGTATTCATGCCGTGTCCCTCATATCTTGCCCCCTAAGTTGTGTCTTCCTCCTTGACTTTTTCCCCTGCTTTTGCAACATCTGTGAGCTTAGTTTTGGCATCTTTTAGTCCTTTGCACTGCACCTGATATAAACCCAGGCCATTTTCTTAGAGTCACTAAATTTCCCAAATTTTCTTTTTTTCTCCTCCAATTGCAATTCCTTTGATGTTGTCTCCATTCCAGCGTGTTTGTAAGTCCTTCTTTTCTGTTTTGGCCTTCAGTGGGGATCAATTTTGGCAAACTTTGCTGCATGTGCCTGCACTTGCTGGCGTATGGCCTGCCTGCATTTTGATGGCTTTGACTTTGAGATAGATTTTTTCTTTTTTATTTTTTTTTTGTTTTAAGTATTCATGCCATGTCCCTCATATCTTGCCCCCTAAGTTGTGTCTTCCTCCATGACTTTTTCCCCTGCTTTTGCAACATCTGTGAGCTTAGTTTTGGCACCTTTTGGTCCTTTGCAATGCAGCTGATTTCATCACAGCCTATTTTTTGAAGAGACTAAAATTCCCGATTTTCTGCTTTTTTCAATTGCATTTCATTTGAACCTATCTCCTTTCCAGAGTGTTTGTAAGCCTTTCTTTTGGGATTCGCAAGATTCCTTTTCCCTTCCCGAAAGGAAATTTCATTTCCTTTCGGGAAGGGAAAAGGAATCTTGCGATTTCAATGGGGACCAATAGAGGAATCTTTGGTGCATGTCCCTGCACTTGATGGCAGGCCATGCCTTTTGATGGCTTTGACTTTGGGAAAGATTTTTTTCTTTTTTTGGTTGTTTTCTGAAGTGTTCATGCCATGTCCCTCACATCTTGCCCCCTAAGTTGTGTCTTCCTCCTTGTCTTTTTCCCCTGCTTTTGCAACATCTGTGAGCTTAGTTTTGGCACCTTTTGGTCCTTTGCAATGCACCTGATATAAATCCAGGCCATTTTCTTAGAGTCAGTAATTTCCCTAATTTTCTTTTTTTCTCCTCCAATTGCAAATCCTTTGATGTTGTATCCATTCCAGCGTGTTTGTAAGTCCTTCTTTTCTGTTTTGGCCTTCAGTGGGGATCAATTTTGGCAAACTTTGCTGCATGTGCCTGCACTTGCTGGCGTATGGCCTGCCTGCATTTTGATGGCTTAGACTTGGGAAAGATTTTTTCTTTTTTTTTTTTTTTTTTTTTGTTTTAAGTATTCATGCCATGTCCCTCATATCTTGCTCCCTAAGTTGTGTCTTCCTCCTTCAATTTTTCCCCTGCTTTTGCAACATCTGTGAGCTTAGTTTTTGCATCTTTTGGTCCTTTGCACTGCACCTGATATAAACCCAGGCCATTTTCTTAGAGTCACTAAATTTCCCAAATTTTCTTTTTTTCTCCTCCAATTGCAAATCCTTTGATGTTGACTCCTTTCCAGCGTGTTTGTAGGTCCTTCATTTCTGTTTTGGCCTTCAGTGGGGATCAATTTTGGCAAGCTTTGCTGCATGTGCCTGCCCTTGCTGGCGTATGGCCTGCCTGCATTTTGATGGCTTTGACTTTGGGAAAGATTTTTTCTTTTTTTTTATTATTATTTTAAGTATTCATGCCATGTCCCTCACATCTTGCCCCCTAAGCTGTGTCTTCCTCCTTGTCTTTTTCCCCTGCTTTTGCAACATCTGTGAGCTTAGTTTTGGCACCTTTTGGTCCTTTGCACTGCACCTGATATAAACCCAGGCCATTTTCTTAGAATCACTAACTTACCCAAATTTTCTTTTTTTCTCATAGAAATTGAATTCCTTTCATGTTGTCTCCATTCCAGCGTGTTTGTAGGTCCTTCTTTTCTGTTTTGGCCTTCAGTGGGGATCAATTTTGGCAAGCTTTGCTGCATGTGCCTGCACTTGCTGGCCTATGGCCAGCCTGCATTTTGATGGCTTTGACTTTGGGAAAGAGTTTTTCTTTTTTTTTTTTTTTATTATTTTAAGTATTCATGCCATGTCCCTCATATCTTGTCCCCTAAGTTGTGTCTTCCTCCTTGACTTTTTCCTCTGCTTTTGCAACATCTGTGAGCTTAGTTTTGGCACCTTTTGGTCCTTTGCAATGCACCTGATATAAACCCACGCCATTTTTTTAGTGTCAGTAATTTCCCAAATTTTCTTTTTTTCTCCTCCAATTGCAATTCCTTTGATGTTGTCTCCATTCCAGCGTGTTTGTAAGTCCTTCATTTCTGTTTTGGCCAACAGTGGGGATCAATTTTGGCAAGCTTTGCTGCATGTGCCTGCCCTTGGTGGTGTATGGCCTGCCTGCATTTTGATGGCTTTGACTTTGGGAAAGATTTTTTCTTTTTTTTTTTTTTATTATTTTAAGTATTCATGCCATGTCCCTCATATCTTGCCCCCTAAGTTGTGTCTTCCTCCTTGACTTTTTCCCCTGCTTTTGCAACATCTGTGAGCTTAGTTTTGGCATCTTTTGGTCCTTTGCACTGCACCTGATATAAACCCAGGCCATTTTCTTAGAGTCACTAAATTTCCCAAATTTTCTTTTTTTCTCCTCCAATTGCAATTCCTTTGATGTTGTCTCCATTCCAGCGTGTTTGTAAGTCCTTCTTTTCTGTTTTGGCCTTCAGTGGGGATCAATTTTGGCAAACTTTGCTGCATGTGCCTGCCCTTGCTGGCGTATGGCCTGCCTGCATTTTGATGGCTTTGACTTTGGGAAAGATTTTTTCTTTTTTTTTTTTATTATTTTAAGTATTCATGCCATGTCCCTCATATCTTGCTCCCTAAGTTGTGTCTTCCTCCTTGACTTTTTCCCCTGCTTTTGCAACATCTGTGAGCTTAGTTTTGGCACCTTTTGGTCCTTTGCAATGCAGCTGATTTCCTCACAGCCTATTTTTTGAAGAGACTAAAATTCCCGATTTTCTGCTTTTTTCGATTGCATTTCCTTTGAACCTATCTCCTTTCCAGAGTGTTTGTAAGCCTTTCTTTTGGGATTCCCAAGATTCCTTTTCCCTTCCCGAAAGGAAATTTCATTTCCTTTCGGGAAGGGAAAAGGAATCTTGCGATTTCAATGGGGACCAATAGAGGAATCTTTGGTGCATGTCCCTGCACTTGATGGCAGGCCATGCCTTTTGATGGCTTTGACTTTGGGAAAGATTTTTTTCTTTTTTTGGTTGTTTTCTGAAGTGTTCATGCCATGTCCCTCACATCTTGCCCCCTAAGTTGTGTCTTCCTCCTTGTCTTTTTCCCCTGCTTTTGCAACATCTGTGAGCTTAGTTTTGGCACCTTTTGGTCCTTTGCAATGCACCTGATATAAATCCAGGCCATTTTCTTAGAGTCAGTAATTTCCGTAGTTTTCTTTTTTTCTCCTCCAATTGCAAATCCTTTGTTGTTGTATCCATTCCAGCGTGTTTGTAAGTCCTTCTTTTCTGTTTTGGCCTTCAGTGGGGATCAATTTTGGCAAACTTTGCTGCATGTGCCTGCACTTGCTGGCCTATGGCCTGCCTGCTTTTGATGACTTTGATTTTGGGAAAGATTTTTTTCTTTTTTTGGTTGTTTTCTGAAGTGTTCATGCCATGTCCCTCATATCTTGCTCCCTAAGTTGTGTCTTCCTCCTTGACTTTTTCCCCTGCTTTTGCAATGTCTGTGAGCTTAGTTTTGGCACCTTTTGGTCCCTTGCACTGCACCTGATATAAACCCAGGCCATTTTCTTAGGGTCAATAAATTTCCAAAATTTTCTTTTTTTCTCCTCCAATTGCAATTCCTTTGATGTTGACTCCATTCCAGCGTGTTTGTAGGTCCTTCTTTTCTGTTTTGGCCTTCAGTGGGGATCAATTTTGGCAAGCTTTGCTGCATGTGCGTGCACTTGCTGGCCTATGGCCTGCCTGCATTTTGATGGCTTTGACTTTGGGAAAGATTTTTTCTTTTTTTTTTTTTTATTATTTTAAGTATTCATGCCGTGTCCCTCATATCTTGCCCCCTAAGTTGTGTCTTCCTCCTTGACTTTTTCCCCTGCTTTTGCAACATCTGTGAGCTTAGTTTTGGCATCTTTTAGTCCTTTGCACTGCACCTGATATAAACCCAGGCCATTTTCTTAGAGTCACTAAATTTCCCAAATTTTCTTTTTTTCTCCTCCAATTGCAATTCCTTTGATGTTGTCTCCATTCCAGCGTGTTTGTAAGTCCTTCTTTTCTGTTTTGGCCTTCAGTGGGGATCAATTTTGGCAAACTTTGCTGCATGTGCCTGCACTTGCTGGCGTATGGCCTGCCTGCATTTTGATGGCTTTGACTTTGAGATAGATTTTTTCTTTTTTATTTTTTTTTTGTTTTAAGTATTCATGCCATGTCCCTCATATCTTGCCCCCTAAGTTGTGTCTTCCTCCATGACTTTTTCCCCTGCTTTTGCAACATCTGTGAGCTTAGTTTTGGCACCTTTTGGTCCTTTGCAATGCAGCTGATTTCATCACAGCCTATTTTTTGAAGAGACTAAAATTCCCGATTTTCTGCTTTTTTCAATTGCATTTCATTTGAACCTATCTCCTTTCCAGAGTGTTTGTAAGCCTTTCTTTTGGGATTCGCAAGATTCCTTTTCCCTTCCCGAAAGGAAATTTCATTTCCTTTCGGGAAGGGAAAAGGAATCTTGCGATTTCAATGGGGACCAATAGAGGAATCTTTGGTGCATGTCCCTGCACTTGATGGCAGGCCATGCCTTTTGATGGCTTTGACTTTGGGAAAGATTTTTTTCTTTTTTTGGTTGTTTTCTGAAGTGTTCATGCCATGTCCCTCACATCTTGCCCCCTAAGTTGTGTCTTCCTCCTTGTCTTTTTCCCCTGCTTTTGCAACATCTGTGAGCTTAGTTTTGGCACCTTTTGGTCCTTTGCAATGCACCTGATATAAATCCAGGCCATTTTCTTAGAGTCAGTAATTTCCCTAATTTTCTTTTTTTCTCCTCCAATTGCAAATCCTTTGATGTTGTATCCATTCCAGCGTGTTTGTAAGTCCTTCTTTTCTGTTTTGGCCTTCAGTGGGGATCAATTTTGGCAAACTTTGCTGCATGTGCCTGCACTTGCTGGCGTATGGCCTGCCTGCATTTTGATGGCTTAGACTTGGGAAAGATTTTTTCTTTTTTTTTTTTTTTTTTTTTTGTTTTAAGTATTCATGCCATGTCCCTCATATCTTGCTCCCTAAGTTGTGTCTTCCTCCTTCAATTTTTCCCCTGCTTTTGCAACATCTGTGAGCTTAGTTTTTGCATCTTTTGGTCCTTTGCACTGCACCTGATATAAACCCAGGCCATTTTCTTAGAGTCACTAAATTTCCCAAATTTTCTTTTTTTCTCCTCCAATTGCAAATCCTTTGATGTTGACTCCTTTCCAGCGTGTTTGTAGGTCCTTCATTTCTGTTTTGGCCTTCAGTGGGGATCAATTTTGGCAAGCTTTGCTGCATGTGCCTGCCCTTGCTGGCGTATGGCCTGCCTGCATTTTGATGGCTTTGACTTTGGGAAAGATTTTTTCTTTTTTTTTATTTTTATTTTAAGTATTCATGCCATGTCCCTCACATCTTGCCCCCTAAGCTGTGTCTTCCTCATTGTCTTTTTCCCCTGCTTTTGCAACATCTGTGAGCTTAGTTTTGGCACCTTTTGGTCCTTTGCACTGCACCTGATATAAACCCAGGCCATTTCCTTAGAATCACTAACTTACCCAAATTTTCTTTTTTTCTCATAGAAATTGAATTCCTTTCATGTTGTCTCCATTCCAGCGTGTTTGTAGGTCCTTCTTTTCTGTTTTGGCCTTCAGTGGGGATCAATTTTGGCAAGCTTTGCTGCATGTGCCTGCACTTGCTGGCCTATGGCCAGCCTGCATTTTGATGGCTTTGACTTTGGGAAAGATTTTTTCTTTTTTTTTTTTTTTATTATTTTAAGTATTCATGCCATGTCCCTCATATCTTGCCCCCTAAGTTGTGTCTTCCTCCTTGACTTTTTCCCCTGCTTTTGCAACATCTGTGAGCTTAGTTTTGGCACCTTTTGGTCCTTTGCAATGCACCTGATATAAACCCACGCCATTTTTTTAGTGTCAGTAATTTCCCAAATTTTCTTTTTTTCTCCTCCAATTGCAATTCCTTTGATGTTGTCTCCATTCCAGAGTGTTTGTAAGTCCTTCATTTCTGTTTTGGCCAACAGTGGGGATCAATTTTGGCAAGCTTTGCTGCATGTGCCTGCCCTTGCTGGCGTATGGCCTGCCTGCATTTTGATGGCTTTGACTTTGGGAAAGATTTTTTCTTTTTTTTTTTTATTATTTTATGTATTCATGCCATGTCCCTCATATCTTGCCCCCTAAGTTGTGTCTTCCTCCTTGACTTTTTCCCCTGCTTTTGCAACATCTGTGAGCTTAGTTTTGGCACCTTTTGGTCCTTTGCAATGCAGCTGATTTCCTCACAGCCTATTTTTTGAAGAGACTAAATTTCCCGATTTTCTGCTTTTTTCAATTGCATTTCATTTGAACCTATATCCTTTCCAGAGTGTTTGTAAGCCTTTCTTTTGGGATTCGCAAGATTCCTTTTCCCTTCCCGAAAGGAAATTTCATTTCCTTTCGGGAAGGGAAAAGGAATCTTGCGATTTCAATGGGGACCAATAGAGGAATCTTTGGTGCATGTCCCTGCACTTGATGGCAGGCCATGCCTTTTGATGGCTTTGACTTTGGGAAAGATTTTTTTCTTTTTTTGGTTGTTTTCTGAAGTGTTCATGCCATGTCCCTCATATCTTGCCCCCTAAGTTGTGTCTTCCTCCTTGACTTTTTACCCTGCTTTTGCAACATCTGTGAGCATAGTTTTGGCATCTTTTGGTCCTTTGCACTGCACCTGATAAAACCCCAGGCCACTTTCTTAGAGTCATTAAATTTCCCAAATTTTCTTTTTTTCTCCTCCAATTGCAATTCCTTTGATGTTGACTCCTTTCCAGCGTGTTTGTAGGTCCTTGTTTTTTGTTTTGGCCTTCAGTGGGGATCAATTTTGGCAAGCTTTGCTGCATGTGCCTGCCCTTGGTGGTGTATGGCCTGCCTGCATTTTGATGGCTTTGACTTTGGGAAAGATTTTTTCTTTTTTTTTTTTTTATTATTTTAAGTATTCCTGCCATGTCCCTCACATCTTGCCCCCTAAGTTGTGTCTTCCTCCTTGTCTTTTTCCCCTGCTTTTGCAACATCTGTGAGCTTAGTTTTGGCATCTTTTGGTCCTTTGCAATGCACCTGATATAAATCCAGGCCATTTTCTTAGAGTCAGTAATTTCCCTAATTTTCTTTTTTTCTCCTCCAATTGCAAATCCTTTGATGTTGTATCCATTCCAGAGTGTTTGTAAGTCCTTCTTTTCTGTTTTGGCCTTCAGTGGGGATCAATTTTGGCAAACTTTGCTGCATGTGCCTGCACTTGCTGGCATATGGCCTGCCTGCATTTTGATGGCTTAGACTTGGGAAAGATTTTTTCTTTTTTTTTTTTTTTTTTTTTTTTGTTTTAAGTACTCATGCCATGTCCCTCATATCTTGCTCCCTAAATTGTGTCTTCCTTGTCTTCCTCCTTCAATTTTTCCCCTGCTTTTGCAACATCTGTGAGCTTAGTTTTGGCACCTTTTGGTCCTTTGCAATGCAGCTGATTTCCTCACAGCCTATTTTTTGAAGAGACTAAAGTTCCCCATTTTCTGCTTTTTTCAATTGCATTTCATTTGAACCTATATCCTTTCCAGAGTGTTTGTAAGCCTTTCTTTTGGGATTCGCAAGATTCCTTTTCCCTTCCCGAAAGGAAATTTCATTTCCTTTCGGGAAGGGAAAAGGAATCTTGCGATTTCAATGGGGACCAATAGAGGAATCTTTGGTGCATGTCCCTGCACTTGATGGCAGGCCATGCCTTTTGATGGCTTTGACTTTGGGAAAGATTTTTTTCTTTTTTTGGTTGTTTTCTGAAGTGTTCATGCCATGTCCCTCATATCTTGCCCCCTAAGTTGTGTCTTCCTCCTTGACTTTTTACCCTGCTTTTGCAACATCTGTGAGCATAGTTTTGGCATCTTTTGGTCCTTTGCACTGCACCTGATAAAACCCCAGGCCACTTTCTTAGAGTCATTAAATTTCCCAAATTTTCTTTTTTTCTCCTCCAATTGCAATTCCTTTGATGTTGACTCCTTTCCAGCGTGTTTGTAGGTCCTTGTTTTTTGTTTTGGCCTTCAGTGGGGATCAATTTTGGCAAGCTTTGCTGCATGTGCCTGCCCTTGGTGGTGTATGGCCTGCCTGCATTTTGATGGCTTTGACTTTGGGAAAGATTTTTTCTTTTTTTTTTTTTTATTATTTTAAGTATTCCTGCCATGTCCCTCACATCTTGCCCCCTAAGTTGTGTCTTCCTCCTTGTCTTTTTCCCCTGCTTTTGCAACATCTGTGAGCTTAGTTTTGGCACCTTTTGGTACTTTGCAATGCACCTGATATAAATCCAGGCCATTTTCTTAGAGTCAGTAATTTCCCTAATTTTCTTTTTTTCTCCTCCAATTGCAAATCCTTTGATGTTGTATCCATTCCAGCGTGTTTGTAAGTCCTTCTTTTCTGTTTTGGCCTTCAGTGGGGATCAATTTTGGCAAACTTTGCTGCATGTGCCTGCCCTTGGTGGTGTATGGCCTGCCTGCATTTTGATGGCTTTGACTTTGGGAAAGATTTTTTCTTTTTTTTTTTTATTATTTTAGGTATTCATGCCATGTCCCTCACATCTTGCCCCCTAAGTTGTGTCTTCCTCCTTGACTTTTTCCCCTGCTTTTGCAACATCTGTGAGCTTAGTTTTGGCACCTTTTGGTCCTTTGCAATGCAGCTGATTTCCTCACAGCCTATTTTTTGAAGAGACTAAAATTCCCGATTTTCTGCTTTTTTCAATTGCATTTCATTTGAACCTATCTCCTTTCCAGAGTGTTTGTAAGCCTTTCTTTTGGGATTCGCAAGATTCCTTTTCCCTTCCCGAAAGGAAATTTCATTTCCTTTCGGGAAGGGAAAAGGAATCTTGCGATTTCAATGGGGACCAATAGAGGAATATTTGGTGCATGTCCCTGCACTTGATGGCAGGCCATGCCTTTTGATGGCTTTGACTTTGGGAAAGATTTTTTTCTTTTTTTGGTTGTTTTCTGAAGTGTTCATGCCATGTCCCTCATATCTTGCCCCCTAAGTTGTGTCTTCCTCCTTGACTTTTTACCCTGCTTTTGCAACATCTGTGAGCATAGTTTTGGCATCTTTTGGTCCTTTGCACTGCACCTGATAAAACCCCAGGCCACAATCTTAGAGTCATTAAATTTCCCAAATTTTCTTTTTTTCTCCTCCAATTGCAATTCCTTTGATGTTGACTCCTTTCCAGCGTGTTTGTAGGTCCTTCTTTTTTGTTTTGGCCTTCAGTGGGGATCAATTTTGGCAAGCTTTGCTGCATGTGCCTGCCCTTGGTGGTGTATGGCCTGCCTGCATTTTGATGGCTTTGACTTTGGGAAAGATTTTTTCTTTTTTTTTTTTTTTTATTATTTTAAGTATTCCTGCCATGTCCCTCACATCTTGCCCCCTAAGTTGTGTCTTCCTCCTTGACTTTTTCCCCTGCTTTTGCAACATCTGTGAGCTTAGTTTTGGCATCTTTTGGTCCTTTGCACTGCACCTGATATAAACCAAGGCCATTTTCTTAGAATCACTAAATTTCCCAAATTTTCTTTTTTTCTCATAGAAATGGAATTCCTTTCATGTTGTCTCCATTCCAGCGTGTTTGTAAGTCCTTCTTTTCTGTTTTGGCCTTCAGTGGGGATCAATTTTGGCAAGCTTTGCTGCATGTGCCTGCCCTTGGTGCTGTATGGCCTGCCTGCCTTTTGATGGCTTTGACTTTGGGAAAGATTTTTTACTTTTTTTGGTTGTTTTCTGAAGTGTTCATGCCATGTCCCTCATATCTTGCCCCCTAAGTTCTGTCTTCCTCCTTGACTTTTTACCCTGCTTTTGCAACATCTGTGAGCTTAGTTTTGGCATCTTTTGGTCCTTTGCACTGCACCTGATAAAACCCCAGGCCACTTTCTTAGAGTCATTAAATTTCCCAAATTTTCTTTTTTTCTCCTCCAATTGCAATTCCTTTGATGTTGACTCCTTTCCAGCGTGTTTGTAAGTCCTTCTTTTCTGTTTTGGCCTTCAGTGGGGATCAATTTTGGCAAGCTTTGCTGCATGTGCCTGCCCTTGGTGGTGTATGGCCTGCCTGCCTTTTGATGGCTTTGACTTTGGGAAAGATTTTTTCTTTTTTTTTTTTTATTATTTTAAGTATTCATGCCATGTCCCTCACATCTTGCCCCCTAAGTTGTGTCTTCCTCCTTGACTTTTTCCCCTGCTTTTGCAACATCTGTGAGCTTAGTTTTGGCACCTTTTGGTCCTTTGAACTGCACCTGATATAAACCCAGGCCATTTTCTTAGAGTCACTAAATTTCCCAATTTTTCTTTTTTTCTCCTCCAATTGCAATTCCTTTGATGCTGTCTCCATTCCAGCGTGTTTGTAGTTCCTTCTTTTCTGTTTTGGCCTTCAGTGGGGATCAATTTTGGCAAACTTTGCTGCGTGTGCCTGCCCTTGCTGGCGTATGGCCTGCCTGCATGTTGATGGCTTTGACTTTGGGAAAGATTTTTTTCTTTTTTTGGTTGTTTTCTGAAGTGTTCATGCCATGTCCCTCATATCTTGCTCCCTAAGTTGTGTCTTCCTCCTTGACTTTTTCCCCTGCTTTTGCAACGTCTGTGAGCTTAGTTTTGGCACCTTTTGGTCCCTTGCACTGCACCTGATATAAACCCAGGCCATTTTCTTAGGGTCAATAAATTTCCAAAATTTTCTTTTTTTCTCCTCCAATTGCATTTCCTTTGATGTTGACTCCATTCCAGCGTGTTTGTAGGTCCTTCTTTTCTGTTTTTGCCTTCAGTGGGGATCAATTTTGGCAAGCTTTGCTGTATGTGCGTGCACTTGCTGGCCTATGGCCTGCCTGCATTTTGATGGCTTTGACTTTGGGATAGATTTTTTCTTTTTTATTTTTTTTTTGTTTTAAGTATTCATGCCATGTTCCTCATATCTTGCCCCCTAAGTTGTGTCTTCCTCCTTGACTTTTTCCCCTGCTTTTGCAACATCTGTGAGCTTAGTTTTGGCACCTTTTGGTCCTTTGCAATGCAGCTGATTTTATCACAGCCTATTTTTTGAAGAGACTAAAATTCCCGATTTTCTGCTTTTTTCAATTGCATTTCATTTGAACCTATCTCCTTTCCAGAGTGTTTGTAAGCCTTTCTTTTGGGATTCGCAAGATTCCTTTTCCCTTCCCGAAAGGAAATTTCATTTCCTTTCGGGAAGGGAAAAGGAATCTTGCGATTTCAATGGGGACCAATAGAGGAATCTTTGGTGCATGTCCCTGCACTTGATGGCAGGCCATGCCTTTTGATGGCTTTGACTTTGGGAAAGATTTTTTTCTTTTTTTCGTTGTTTTCTGAAGTGTTCATGCCATGTCCCTCACATCTTGCCCCCTAAGTTGTGTCTTCCTCCTTGTCTTTTTCCCCTGCTTTTGCAACATCTGTGAGCTTAGTTTTGGCACCTTTTGGTCCTTTGCAATGCACCTGGTATAAATCCAGGCCATTTTCTTAGAGTCAGTAATTTCCCTAATTTTCTTTTTTTCTCCTCCAATTGCAAATCCTTTGATGTTGTATCCATTCCAGCGTGTTTGTAAGTCCTTCTTTTCTGTTTTGGCCTTCAGTGGGGATCAATTTTGGCAAACTTTGCTGCATGTGCCTGCACTTGCTGGTGTATGGCCTGCCTGCATTTTGATGGCTTAGACTTGGGAAAGATTTTTTCTTTTTTTTTTTTTTTTTTTTTTGTTTTAAGTACTCATGCCATGTCCCTCATATCTTGCTCCCTAAGTTGTGTCTTCCTCCTTCAATTTTTCCCCTGCTTTTGCAACATCTGTGAGCTTAGTTTTGGCACCTTTTGGTCCTTTGCACTGCACCTGATATAAACCCAGGCCATTTTCTTAGAATCACTAACTTACCCGAGTTTTCTTTTTTTCTCATAGAAATTGAATTCCTTTCATGTTGTCTCCATTCCAGCGTGTTTGTAGGTCCTTCTTTTCTGTTTTGGCCTTCAGTGGGGATCAATTTTGGCAAGCTTTGCTGCATGTGCCTGCACTTGCTGGCCTATGGCCAGCCTGCATTTTGATGGCTTTGACTTTGGGAAAGATTTTTTCTTTTTTTTTTTTTTTTTTTTATTTTAAGTATTCATGCCATGTCCCTCACATCTTGCCCCCTAAGTTGTGTCTTCCTCCTTGACTTTTTCCCCTGCTTTTGCAACATCTGTGAGCTTAGTTTTGGCACCTTTTGGTCCTTTGCAATGCACTTGATATAAACCCACGCCATTTTTTTAGTGTCAGTAATTTCCCAAATTTTCTTTTTTTCTCCTCCAATTGCAATTCCTTTGATGTTGTCTCCATTCCAGCGTGTTTGTAAGTCCTTCATTTTTGTTTTGGCCAACAGTGGGGATCAATTTTGGCAAGCTTTGCTGCATGTGCCTGCCCTTGCTGGCGTATGGCCTGCCTGCATTTTGATGGCTTTGACTTTGGGAAAGATTTTTTTCTTTTTTTGGTTGTTTTCTGAAGTGTTCATGCCATGTCCCTCATATCTTGCCCCCTAAGTTGTGTCTTCCTCCTTGACTTTTTACCCTGCTTTTGCAACATCTGTGAGCATAGTTTTGGCATCTTTTGGTCCTTTGCACTGCACCTGATAAAACCCCAGGCCACTTTCTTAGAGTCATTAAATTTCCCAAATTTTCTTTTTTTCTCCTCCAATTGCAATTCCTTTGATGTTGACTCCTTTCCAGCGTGTTTGTAGGTCCTTGTTTTTTGTTTTGGCCTTCAGTGGGGATCAATTTTGGCAAGCTTTGCTGCATGTGCCTGCCCTTGGTGGTGTATGGCCTGCCTGCATTTTGATGGCTTTGACTTTGGGAAAGATTTTTTCTTTTTTTTTTTTTTATTATTTTAAGTATTCCTGCCATGTCCCTCACATCTTGCCCCCTAAGTTGTGTCTTCCTCCTTGTCTTTTTCCCCTGCTTTTGCAACATCTGTGAGCTTAGTTTTGGCACCTTTTGGTCCTTTGCAATGCACCTGATATAAATCCAGGCCATTTTCTTAGAGTCCGTAATTTCCCTAATTTTGTTTTTTTCTCCTCCAATTGCAAATCCTTTGATGTTGTATCCATTCCAGAGTGTTTGTAAGTCCTTCTTTTCTGTTTTGGCCTTCAGTGGGGATCAATTTTGGCAAGCTTTGCTGCATGTGCCTGCACTTGCTGGCGTATGGCCTGCCTGCATTTTGATGGCTTAGACTTGGGAAAGATTTTTTCTTTTTTTTTTTTTTTTTTTTTTTGTTTTAAGTACTCATGCCATGTCCCTCATATCTTGCTCCCTAAGTTGTGTCTTCCTCCTTCAATTTTTCCCCTGCTTTTGCAACATCTGTGAGCTTAGTTTTGGCACCTTTTGGTCCTTTGCAATGCAGCTGATTTCCTCACAGCCTATTTTTTGAAGAGACTAAAGTTCCCCATTTTCTGCTTTTTTCAATTGCATTTCATTTGAACCTATATCCTTTCCAGAGTGTTTGTAAGCCTTTCTTTTGGGATTCGCAAGATTCCTTTTCCCTTCCCGAAAGGAAATTTCATTTCCTTTCGGGAAGGGAAAAGGAATCTTGCGATTTCAATGGGGACCACTAGAGGAATCTTTGGTGCATGTCCCTGCACTTGATGGCAGGCCATGCCTTTTGATGGCTTTGACTTTGGGAAAGATTTTTTTCTTTTTTTGGTTGTTTTCTGAAGTGTTCATGCCATGTCCCTCATATCTTGCCCCCTAAGTTGTGTCTTCCTCCTTGACTTTTTACCCTGCTTTTGCAACATCTGTGAGCATAGTTTTTGCATCTTTTGGTCCTTTGCACTGCACCTGATAAAACCCCAGGCCACTTTCTTAGAGTCATTAAATTTCCCAAATTTTCTTTTTTTCTCCTCCAATTGCAATTCCTTTGATGTTGACTCCTTTCCAGCGTGTTTGTAGGTCCTTGTTTTTTGTTTTGGCCTTCAGTGGGGATCAATTTTGGCAAGCTTTGCTGCATGTGCCTGCCCTTGGTGGTGTATGGCCTGCCTGCATTTTGATGGCTTTGACTTTGGGAAAGATTTTTTCTTTTTTTTTTTTTTTATTATTTTAAGTATTCCTGCCATGTCCCTCACATCTTGCCCCCTAAGTTGTGTCTTCCTCCTTGTCTTTTTCCCCTGCTTTTGCAACATCTGTGAGCTTAGTTTTGGCACCTTTTGGTCCTTTGCAATGCACCTGATATAAACCCAGGCCATTTTCTTAGAGTCAATAATTTCCCTAATTTTCTTTTTTTCTCCTCCAATTGCAAATCCTTTGATGTTGTATCCATTCCAGCGTGTTTGTAAGTCCTTCTTTTCTGTTTTGGCCTTCAGTGGGGATCAATTTTGGCAAACTTTGCTGCATGTGCCTGCCCTTGCTGGCGTATGGCCTGCCTGCATTTTGATGGCTTTGACTTTGGGAAAGATTTTTTCTTTTTTTTTTTTTTTTTTTTTTGTTTTAAATATTCATGCCATGTCCCTCATATCTTGCTCCCTAAGTTGTGTCTTCCTCCTTCAATTTTTCCCCTGCTTTTGCAACATCTGTGAGCTTAGTTTTTGCATCTTTTGGTCCTTTGCACTGCACCTGATATAAACCCAGGCCATTTTCTTAGAGTCACTAAATTTCCCAAATTTTCTTTTTTTCTCCTCCAATTGCAAATCCTTTGATGTTGACTCCTTTCCAGCATGTTTGTAGGTCCTTCTTTTCTGTTTTGGCCTTCAGTGGGGATCAATTTTGGCAAGCTTTGCTGCATGTGCCTGCCCTTGCTGGCGTATGGCCTGCCTGCATTTTGATGGCTTTGACTTTGGGAAAGATTTTTTCTTTTTTTTTATTATTATTTTAAGTATTCATGCCATGTCCCTCACATCTTGCCCCCTAAGTTGTGTCTTCCTCCTTGTCTTTTTCCCCTGCTTTTGCAACATCTGTGAGCTTAGTTTTGGCACCTTTTGGTCCTTTGCACTGCACCTGATATAAACCCAGGCCATTTTCTTAGAATCACTAACTTACCCAAATTTTCTTTTTTTCTCATAGAAATTGAATTCCTTTCATGTTGTCTCCATTCCAGCGTGTTTGTAGGTCCTTCTTTTCTGTTTTGGCCTTCAGTGGGGATCAATTTTGGCAAGCTTTGCTGCATGTGCCTGCACTTGCTGGCCTATGGCCAGCCTGCATTTTGATGGCTTTGACTTTGGGAAAGATTTTTTCTTTTTTTTTTTTATTATTTTAGGTATTCATGCCATGTCCCTCACATCTTGCCCCCTAAGTTGTGTCTTCCTCCTTGACTTTTTCCCCTGCTTTTGCAACATCTGTGAGATTAGTTTTGGCACCTTTTGGTCCTTTGCAATGCAGCTGATTTCCTCACAGCCTATTTTTTGAAGAGACTAAAATTCCCGATTTTCTGCTTTTTTCAATTGCATTTCATTTGAACCTATATCCTTTCCAGAGTGTTTGTAAGCCTTTCTTTTGGGATTCGCAAGATTCCTTTTCCCTTCCCGAAAGGAAATTTCATTTCCTTTCGGGAAGGGAAAAGGAATCTTGCGATTTCAATGGGGACCAATAGAGGAATCTTTGGTGCATGTCCCTGCACTTGATGGCAGGCCATGCCTTTTGATGGCTTTGACTTTGGGAAAGATTTTTTTCTTTTTTTGGTTGTTTTCTGAAGTGTTCATGCCATGTCCCTCATATCTTGCCCCCTAAGTTGTGTCTTCCTCCTTGACTTTTTACCCTGCTTTTGCAACATCTGTGAGCATAGTTTTGGCATCTTTTGGTCCTTTGCACTGCACCTGATAAAACCCCAGGCCACTTTCTTAGAGTCATTAAATTTCCCAAATTTTCTTTTTTTCTCCTCCAATTGCAATTCCTTTGATGTTGACTCCTTTCCAGCGTGTTTGTAGGTCCTTCTTTTTTGTTTTGGCCTTCAGTGGGGATCAATTTTGGCAAGCTTTGCTGCATGTGCCTGCCCTTGGTGGTGTATGGCCTGCCTGCATTTTGATGGCTTTGACTTTGGGAAAGATTTTTTCTTTTTTTTTTTTTTTTATTATTTTAAGTATTCCTGCCATGTCCCTCACATCTTGCCCCCTAAGTTGTGTCTTCCTCCTTGACTTTTTCCCCTGCTTTTGCAACATCTGTGAGCTTAGTTTTGGCACCTTTTGGTCCTTTGCACTGCACCTGATATAAACCCAGGCCATTTTCTTAGAATCACTAAATTTCCCAAATTTTCTTTTTTTCTCATAGAAATGGAATTCCTTTCATGTTGTCTCCATTCCAGCGTGTTTGTAAGTCCTTCTTTTCTGTTTTGGCCTTCAGTGGGGATCAATTTTGGCAAGCTTTGCTGCATGTGCCTGCCCTTGGTGGTGTATGGCCTGCCTGCCTTTTGATGGCTTTGACTTTGGGAAAGATTTTTTACTTTTTTTGGTTGTTTTCTGAAGTGTTCATGCCATGTCCCTCATATCTTGCCCCCTAAGTTCTGTCTTCCTCCTTGACTTTTTACCCTGCTTTTGCAACATCTGTGAGCTTAGTTTTGGCATCTTTTGGTCCTTTGCACTGCACCTGATAAAACCCCAGGCCACTTTCTTAGAGTCATTAAATTTCCCAAATTTTCTTTTTTTCTCCTCCAATTGCAATTCCTTTGATGTTGACTCCTTTCCAGCGTGTTTGTAGGTCCTTCTTTTCTGTTTTGGCCTTCAGTGGGGATCAATTTTGGCAAGCTTTGCTGCATGTGCCTGCCCTTGGTGGTGTATGGCATGCCTGCATTTTGATGGCTTTGACTTTGGGAAAGATTTTTTCTTTTTTTTTTTTTTATTATTTTAAGTATTCATGCCATGTCCCTCACATCTTGCCCCCTAAGTTGTGTCTTCCTCCTTGACTTTTTCCCCTGCTTTTGCAACATCTGTGAGCTTAGTTTTGGCACCTTTTGGTCCTTTGCAATGCACCTGATATAAATCCAGGCCATTTTCTTAGAGTCAGTAATTTCCCGAATTTTCTTTTTTTCTCCTCCAATTGCAAATCCTTTGATGTTGACTCCTTTCCAGCGTGTTTGTAGGTCCTTCTTTTCTGTTTTGGCCTTCAGTGGGGATCAATTTTGGCAAGCTTTGCTGCATGTGCCTGCCCTTGGTGGTGTATGGCATGCCTGCATTTTGATGGCTTTGACTTTGGGAAAGATTTTTTCTTTTTTTTTTTTTTATTATTTTAAGTATTCATGCCATGTCCCTCACATCTTGCCCCCTAAGTTGTGTCTTCCTCCTTGACTTTTTCCCCTGCTTTTGCAACATCTGTGAGCTTAGTTTTGGCACCTTTTGGTCCTTTGCAATGCACCTGGTATAAATCCAGGCCATTTTCTTAGAGTCAGTAATTTCCCTAATTTTCTTTTTTTCTCCTCCAATTGCAAATCCTTTGATGTTGTATCCATTCCAGCGTGTTTGTAAGTCCTTCTTTTCTGTTTTGGCCTTCAGTGGGGATCAATTTTGGCAAACTTTGCTGCATGTGCCTGCACTTGCTGGTGTATGGCCTGCCTGCATTTTGATGGCTTAGACTTGGGAAAGATTTTTTCTTTTTTTTTTTTTTTTTTTTTTGTTTTAAGTACTCATGCCATGTCCCTCATATCTTGCTCCCTAAGTTGTGTCTTCCTCCTTCAATTTTTCCCCTGCTTTTGCAACATCTGTGAGCTTAGTTTTGGCACCTTTTGGTCCTTTGCACTGCACCTGATATAAACCCAGGCCATTTTCTTAGAATCACTAACTTACCCGAGTTTTCTTTTTTTCTCATAGAAATTGAATTCCTTTCATGTTGTCTCCATTCCAGCGTGTTTGTAGGTCCTTCTTTTCTGTTTTGGCCTTCAGTGGGGATCAATTTTGGCAAGCTTTGCTGCATGTGCCTGCACTTGCTGGCCTATGGCCAGCCTGCATTTTGATGGCTTTGACTTTGGGAAAGATTTTTTCTTTTTTTTTTTTTTTTTTTTTATTTTAAGTATTCATGCCATGTCCCTCACATCTTGCCCCCTAAGTTGTGTCTTCCTCCTTGACTTTTTCCCCTGCTTTTGCAACATCTGTGAGCTTAGTTTTGGCACCTTTTGGTCCTTTGCAATGCACTTGATATAAACCCACGCCATTTTTTTAGTGTCAGTAATTTCCCAAATTTTCTTTTTTTCTCCTCCAATTGCAATTCCTTTGATGTTGTCTCCATTCCAGCGTGTTTGTAAGTCCTTCATTTTTGTTTTGGCCAACAGTGGGGATCAATTTTGGCAAGCTTTGCTGCATGTGCCTGCCCTTGCTGGCGTATGGCCTGCCTGCATTTTGATGGCTTTGACTTTGGGAAAGATTTTTTTCTTTTTTTGGTTGTTTTCTGAAGTGTTCATGCCATGTCCCTCATATCTTGCCCCCTAAGTTGTGTCTTCCTCCTTGACTTTTTACCCTGCTTTTGCAACATCTGTGAGCATAGTTTTGGCATCTTTTGGTCCTTTGCACTGCACCTGATAAAACCCCAGGCCACTTTCTTAGAGTCATTAAATTTCCCAAATTTTCTTTTTTTCTCCTCCAATTGCAATTCCTTTGATGTTGACTCCTTTCCAGCGTGTTTGTAGGTCCTTGTTTTTTGTTTTGGCCTTCAGTGGGGATCAATTTTGGCAAGCTTTGCTGCATGTGCCTGCCCTTGGTGGTGTATGGCCTGCCTGCATTTTGATGGCTTTGACTTTGGGAAAGATTTTTTCTTTTTTTTTTTTTTATTATTTTAAGTATTCCTGCCATGTCCCTCACATCTTGCCCCCCTAAGTTGTGTCTTCCTCCTTGTCTTTTTCCCCTGCTTTTGCAACATCTGTGAGCTTAGTTTTGGCACCTTTTGGTCCTTTGCAATGCACCTGATATAAATCCAGGCCATTTTCTTAGAGTCCGTAATTTCCCTAATTTTGTTTTTTTCTCCTCCAATTGCAAATCCTTTGATGTTGTATCCATTCCAGAGTGTTTGTAAGTCCTTCTTTTCTGTTTTGGCCTTCAGTGGGGATCAATTTTGGCAAGCTTTGCTGCATGTGCCTGCACTTGCTGGCGTATGGCCTGCCTGCATTTTGATGGCTTAGACTTGGGAAAGATTTTTTCTTTTTTTTTTTTTTTTTTTTTTTGTTTTAAGTACTCATGCCATGTCCCTCATATCTTGCTCCCTAAGTTGTGTCTTCCTCCTTCAATTTTTCCCCTGCTTTTGCAACATCTGTGAGCTTAGTTTTGGCACCTTTTGGTCCTTTGCAATGCAGCTGATTTCCTCACAGCCTATTTTTTGAAGAGACTAAAGTTCCCCATTTTCTGCTTTTTTCAATTGCATTTCATTTGAACCTATATCCTTTCCAGAGTGTTTGTAAGCCTTTCTTTTGGGATTCGCAAGATTCCTTTTCCCTTCCCGAAAGGAAATTTCATTTCCTTTCGGGAAGGGAAAAGGAATCTTGCGATTTCAATGGGGACCACTAGAGGAATCTTTGGTGCATGTCCCTGCACTTGATGGCAGGCCATGCCTTTTGATGGCTTTGACTTTGGGAAAGATTTTTTTCTTTTTTTGGTTGTTTTCTGAAGTGTTCATGCCATGTCCCTCATATCTTGCCCCCTAAGTTGTGTCTTCCTCCTTGACTTTTTACCCTGCTTTTGCAACATCTGTGAGCATAGTTTTTGCATCTTTTGGTCCTTTGCACTGCACCTGATAAAACCCCAGGCCACTTTCTTAGAGTCATTAAATTTCCCAAATTTTCTTTTTTTCTCCTCCAATTGCAATTCCTTTGATGTTGACTCCTTTCCAGCGTGTTTGTAGGTCCTTGTTTTTTGTTTTGGCCTTCAGTGGGGATCAATTTTGGCAAGCTTTGCTGCATGTGCCTGCCCTTGGTGGTGTATGGCCTGCCTGCATTTTGATGGCTTTGACTTTGGGAAAGATTTTTTCTTTTTTTTTTTTTTTTATTATTTTAAGTATTCCTGCCATGTCCCTCACATCTTGCCCCCTAAGTTGTGTCTTCCTCCTTGTCTTTTTCCCCTGCTTTTGCAACATCTGTGAGCTTAGTTTTGGCACCTTTTGGTCCTTTGCAATGCACCTGATATAAACCCAGGCCATTTTCTTAGAGTCAATAATTTCCCTAATTTTCTTTTTTTCTCCTCCAATTGCAAATCCTTTGATGTTGTATCCATTCCAGCGTGTTTGTAAGTCCTTCTTTTCTGTTTTGGCCTTCAGTGGGGATCAATTTTGGCAAACTTTGCTGCATGTGCCTGCCCTTGCTGGCGTATGGCCTGCCTGCATTTTGATGGCTTTGACTTTGGGAAAGATTTTTTCTTTTTTTTTTTTTTTTTTTTTTTGTTTTAAATATTCATGCCATGTCCCTCATATCTTGCTCCCTAAGTTGTGTCTTCCTCCTTCAATTTTTCCCCTGCTTTTGCAACATCTGTGAGCTTAGTTTTTGCATCTTTTGGTCCTTTGCACTGCACCTGATATAAACCCAGGCCATTTTCTTAGAGTCACTAAATTTCCCAAATTTTCTTTTTTTCTCCTCCAATTGCAAATCCTTTGATGTTGACTCCTTTCCAGCATGTTTGTAGGTCCTTCTTTTCTGTTTTGGCCTTCAGTGGGGATCAATTTTGGCAAGCTTTGCTGCATGTGCCTGCCCTTGCTGGCGTATGGCCTGCCTGCATTTTGATGGCTTTGACTTTGGGAAAGATTTTTTCTTTTTTTTTATTATTATTTTAAGTATTCATGCCATGTCCCTCACATCTTGCCCCCTAAGTTGTGTCTTCCTCCTTGTCTTTTTCCCCTGCTTTTGCAACATCTGTGAGCTTAGTTTTGGCACCTTTTGGTCCTTTGCACTGCACCTGATATAAACCCAGGCCATTTTCTTAGAATCACTAACTTACCCAAATTTTCTTTTTTTCTCATAGAAATTGAATTCCTTTCATGTTGTCTCCATTCCAGCGTGTTTGTAGGTCCTTCTTTTCTGTTTTGGCCTTCAGTGGGGATCAATTTTGGCAAGCTTTGCTGCATGTGCCTGCACTTGCTGGCCTATGGCCAGCCTGCATTTTGATGGCTTTGACTTTGGGAAAGATTTTTTCTTTTTTTTTTTTATTATTTTAGGTATTCATGCCATGTCCCTCACATCTTGCCCCCTAAGTTGTGTCTTCCTCCTTGACTTTTTCCCCTGCTTTTGCAACATCTGTGAGATTAGTTTTGGCACCTTTTGGTCCTTTGCAATGCAGCTGATTTCCTCACAGCCTATTTTTTGAAGAGACTAAAATTCCCGATTTTCTGCTTTTTTCAATTGCATTTCATTTGAACCTATATCCTTTCCAGAGTGTTTGTAAGCCTTTCTTTTGGGATTCGCAAGATTCCTTTTCCCTTCCCGAAAGGAAATTTCATTTCCTTTCGGGAAGGGAAAAGGAATCTTGCGATTTCAATGGGGACCAATAGAGGAATCTTTGGTGCATGTCCCTGCACTTGATGGCAGGCCATGCCTTTTGATGGCTTTGACTTTGGGAAAGATTTTTTTCTTTTTTTGGTTGTTTTCTGAAGTGTTCATGCCATGTCCCTCATATCTTGCCCCCTAAGTTGTGTCTTCCTCCTTGACTTTTTACCCTGCTTTTGCAACATCTGTGAGCATAGTTTTGGCATCTTTTGGTCCTTTGCACTGCACCTGATAAAACCCCAGGCCACTTTCTTAGAGTCATTAAATTTCCCAAATTTTCTTTTTTTCTCCTCCAATTGCAATTCCTTTGATGTTGACTCCTTTCCAGCGTGTTTGTAGGTCCTTCTTTTTTGTTTTGGCCTTCAGTGGGGATCAATTTTGGCAAGCTTTGCTGCATGTGCCTGCCCTTGGTGGTGTATGGCCTGCCTGCATTTTGATGGCTTTGACTTTGGGAAAGATTTTTTCTTTTTTTTTTTTTTTATTATTTTAAGTATTCCTGCCATGTCCCTCACATCTTGCCCCCTAAGTTGTGTCTTCCTCCTTGACTTTTTCCCCTGCTTTTGCAACATCTGTGAGCTTAGTTTTGGCACCTTTTGGTCCTTTGCACTGCACCTGATATAAACCCAGGCCATTTTCTTAGAATCACTAAATTTCCCAAATTTTCTTTTTTTCTCATAGAAATGGAATTCCTTTCATGTTGTCTCCATTCCAGCGTGTTTGTAAGTCCTTCTTTTCTGTTTTGGCCTTCAGTGGGGATCAATTTTGGCAAGCTTTGCTGCATGTGCCTGCCCTTGGTGGTGTATGGCCTGCCTGCCTTTTGATGGCTTTGACTTTGGGAAAGATTTTTTACTTTTTTTGGTTGTTTTCTGAAGTGTTCATGCCATGTCCCTCATATCTTGCCCCCTAAGTTCTGTCTTCCTCCTTGACTTTTTACCCTGCTTTTGCAACATCTGTGAGCTTAGTTTTGGCATCTTTTGGTCCTTTGCACTGCACCTGATAAAACCCCAGGCCACTTTCTTAGAGTCATTAAATTTCCCAAATTTTCTTTTTTTCTCCTCCAATTGCAATTCCTTTGATGTTGACTCCTTTCCAGCGTGTTTGTAGGTCCTTCTTTTCTGTTTTGGCCTTCAGTGGGGATCAATTTTGGCAAGCTTTGCTGCATGTGCCTGCCCTTGGTGGTGTATGGCATGCCTGCATTTTGATGGCTTTGACTTTGGGAAAGATTTTTTCTTTTTTTTTTTTTTTATTATTTTAAGTATTCATGCCATGTCCCTCACATCTTGCCCCCTAAGTTGTGTCTTCCTCCTTGACTTTTTCCCCTGCTTTTGCAACATCTGTGAGCTTAGTTTTGGCACCTTTTGGTCCTTTGCAATGCACCTGATATAAATCCAGGCCATTTTCTTAGAGTCAGTAATTTCCCGAATTTTCTTTTTTTCTCCTCCAATTGCAAATCCTTTGATGTTGACTCCTTTCCAGCGTGTTTGTAGGTCCTTCTTTTCTGTTTTGGCCTTCAGTGGGGATCAATTTTGGCAAGCTTTGCTGCATGTGCCTGCCCTTGGTGGTGTATGGCATGCCTGCATTTTGATGGCTTTGACTTTGGGAAAGATTTTTTCTTTTTTTTTTTTTTATTATTTTAAGTATTCATGCCATGTCCCTCACATCTTGCCCCCTAAGTTGTGTCTTCCTCCTTGACTTTTTCCCCTGCTTTTGCAACATCTGTGAGCTTAGTTTTGGCACCTTTTGGTCCTTTGCACTGCACCTGATATAAACCCAGGCCATTTTCTTAGAATCACTAACTTACCCAAATTTTCTTTTTTTCTCATAGAAATTGAATTCCTTTCATGTTGTCTCCATTCCAGCGTGTTTGTAGGTCCTTCTTTTCTGTTTTGGCCTTCAGTGGGAATCAATTTTGGCAAGCTTTGCTGCATGTGCCTGCACTTGCTGGCCTATGGCCAGCCTGCATTTTGATGGCTTTGACTTTGGGAAAGATTTTTTCTTTTTTTTTTTTATTATTTTAGGTATTCATGCCATGTCCCTCACATCTTGCCCCCTAAGTTGTGTCTTCCTCCTTGACTTTTTCCCCTGCTTTTGCAACATCTGTGAGCTTAGTTTTGGCACCTTTTGGTCCTTTGCAATGCAGCTGATTTCCTCACAGCCTATTTTTTGAAGAGACTAAAATTCCCGATTTTCTGCTTTTTTCAATTGCATTTCATGTGAACCTATATCCTTTCCAGAGTGTTTGTAAGCCTTTCTTTTGGGATTCGCAAGATTCCTTTTCCCTT
>JAKDEW010000958.1:0-82811 GCA_021963965.1 Artemisiospiza belli
TGAGGGACATGGCATGAATACTTACAATAATAAAAAAAAAAAAGAAAAAATCTTTCCCAAAGTCAAAGCCATCAAAATGCAGGCAGGCCATACGCCACCAAGGGCAGGCACATGCAGCAAAGCTTGCCAAAATTGATCCCCACTGAAGGCCAAAACAGAAAAGAAGGACCTACAAACATGCTGGAATTGAGACAGCATCAAAGGAATTGCAATTGGAGGAGACAAAAGAAAAATTTGGGAAATTTAGTGAGTCGAAGAAAATGGCCTGGGTTTATATCAGGTGCAGTGCAAAGGACCAAAAGATGCCAAAACTAAGCTCACAGATGTTGCAAAAGCAGGGGAAAAAGTCAAGGAGGAAGACACAACCTAGGGGGCAAGATATGAGGGACATGGCATGAATACTTACAATAACAAAAAAAAAAAAAAGAAAAATCTTTCCCAAAGTCAAAGCCATCAAAATGCAGGCAGGCCATACGCCAGCAAGTGCAGGCACATGCAGCAAAGCTTGCTAACATTGATCCCCACTGAAGGCCAAAACAGAAAAGAAGGACTTACAAACATGCTGGAATGGAGACACGATCAAAGCAATTGCAATTGGAGGAGAAAAAAAGAAAATTTGGGTAAGTTAGTGATTCTAAGAAAATGGCCTGGGTTTATATCAGGTGCAGTACAAAGGACCAAAAGATGCCGAAACTAAGCTCACAGATGTTGCAAAAGCAGGGGAAAAAGTCAAGGAGGAAGACAGAACTTAGGGGGAAACATATGAGGGACATGGCATGAATACTTAAAACAAAAAAGAAAAAAAAAAGAAAAAATCTTTCCCAAAGTCAAAGCCATCAAAAAGCAGCAGGCCATACGCCAGCAAGTGCAGGAACAAGCAGCAAAGCTTGCCAAAATTGATCCCCACTGAAGGCCAAAACAGAAAAGAAGGACTTACAAACACGCTGGAATGGAGAAAACAGGAAAGGAATTCAATTTCTCTGAGAAAAAAAGAAAATTTGGGTAAGTTAGTGATTCCAAGAAAATGGCCTGGGTTTATATCAGGTGCAGTGCCAAAGGACCAAAAGATGCAAAAACTAAGCTCACAGATGTTACAAAAGCAGGGGAAAAAGTCAAGGAGGAAGACACAACTTAGGGGGTAAGATATGAGGGACATGGCATGAATACTTAAAATAATAAAAAAAAAAAAAGAAAAAATCTTTCCCAAAGTCAAAGCCATCAAAATGCAGGCAGGCCATACGCCAGCAAGGGCAGGCACATGCAGCAAAGCTTGCCAAATTGATCCCCACTGAAGGCCAAAACATAAAAGAAGGACCTACAAACACGCTGTTATGGAGACAGCATCAAAGGAATTGCAATTGGTGGAGACAAAAGAAAATTTTGGAAATTTAGTGACTCTAGGAAAATGGCCTGGGTTTATATCAGGTGCAGTGCAAAGGACCAAAAGATGCAAAAACTAAGCTCACAGATGTTGCAAAAGCAGGGGAAAAAGTCAAGGAGGAAGGACACAACTTAGGGGGCAAGATATGAGGGACATGGCATGAATACTTACAATAATAAAAAAAAAAAAAAGAAAAAATTTTTCCCAAAGTCAAAGCCATCAAAATGGAGGGAAGGCCATACGCCACCAAGGGCAGGGCACATGCAGCAAAGCTTGCCAAAATTGATCCCCACTGAAGGCCAAAACAGAAAAGAAGGACCAATCAACACGCTGGAAAAGTGTCAACATCAAAAGAATTGCAATTGGAGGAGAAAAAAAGAAAATTTTGGAAATTTAGTGACTCTTAGAAAATGGCCTGGGTTTATATCAGGAGCAGTGCAAAGGACCAAAAGATGCCAAAACTAAGCTCACAGGTGTTGCAAAAGCAGGGGAAAAAGTCAAGGAGGAAGACACAACTTAGGGGGCAAGATTATGAGGGATATTGCATGAATACTTAAAACAAAAAAAAAAAAAAAAAAGAAAAAATCTTTCCCAATGTCAAAGCCATCAAAATGCAGGCAGGCCATACGCCAGCAAGTGCAGGCACATTGCAGCAAAGTTTGCCAAAACTGATCCCCACTGAAGGCCAAAACAGAAAAGAAGGACTTACAAACACACTGGAATGGAGACAACATCAAAGGAATTGCAATTGGAGGAGGAAAAAAAGAAAATTTGGGAAATTTAGTGACTCTAAGAAAATGGCCTGGGTTTATATCAGGTGCAGTGCAAAGGACCAAAAGATGCCAAAACTAAGCTCACAGGTGTTGCAAAAGCAGGGGAAAAAGTCAAGGAGGAAGACACAACTTGGGGGGCAAGATATGAGGGACATGGCATGAACACTTCAGAAAAAAACCAAAAAAAGAAAAAAATCTTTCCCAAAGTCAAAGCCATCAAAAGGCATGGCCTGCCATCAAGTGCAGGGACATGCACCAAAGATTCCTCTATTGGTCCCCATTGAAATCTCAAGATTCCTTTTCCCTTCTCGAAAGGAAATGAAATTTCCTTTCGAGAAGGGAAAAAGGATCTTGCGGATCCCAAAAGAAAGGCTTACAAACACTCTGGAAAGGAGATAGGTTCAAATGAAATGCAATTGAAAAAAGCAGAAAATCTGGAATTTTAGTCTCTTCAAATAATAAGCTGTGAGGAAATCAGCTGCATTGCAAAGGACCAAAAGATGCCAAAACTAAGCTCACAGATGTTGCAAAAGCAGGGGAAAAAGTCAAGGAGGAAGACACAACTTAGGGGGCAAGATATGAGGGACATGGCATGAATACTTAAAAGAATAAAAAAAAAAAAAAAAAAAAATCTTTCCCAAAGTCAAAGCCATCAAAATGCAGGCAGGCCATACGCCACCAAGGGCAGGCACATGCAGCAAAGCTTGCCAAAATTGATCCCCACTGAAGGCCAAAACAGAAAAGAAGGACCAACAAACACGCCGGAATTGAGACAGCATCAAAGGAATTGCAATTGGAGGAGAAAAAAAGAAAATTTGGGAAATTTAGTGATTCTAAGAAAATGGCCTGGGTTTATATCAGGTGCAGTGCAAAGGACCAAAAGATGCAAAAACTAAGCTCACAGATGTTGCAAAAGCAGGGGAAAAAGTCAAGGAGGAAGACACAACCTAGGGGGCAAGATATGAGGGACATGGCATGAATACTTACAATAACAAAAAAAAAAAAAAAGAAAAAATCTTTCCCAAAGTCAAAGCCATCAAAATGCAGGCAGGCCATACGCCACCAAGGGCAGGCACATGCAGCAAAGCTTTCCAACATTGATCCCCACTGAAGGCCAAAACAGAAAAGAAGGACCTACAAACATGCTGGAATGGAGACACGATCCAAAGCAATTGCAATTGGAGGAGAAGAAAAGAAAATTTGGGTAAGTTAGTGATTCTAAGAAAATGGCCTGGGTTTATATCAGGTGCAGTACAAAGGACCAAAGATGCCAAAACTAAGCTCACAGATGTTGCAAAAGCAGGGGGAAAAAGTCAAGGAGGAAGACAGAACTTAGGGGGCAAGATATGAGGGACATGGCATGAATACTTAAAACAAAAAAGAAAAAAAAAAGAAAAAATCTTTCCCAAAGTCAAAGCCATCAAAAAGCAGGCAGGCCATACGCCAGCAAGTGCAGGAACATGCAGCAAAGCTTGCCAAAATTGATCCCACTGAAAAACAGAAAAGAAGGACTTACAAAGACGCTGGAATGGAGGAAAACAGGACAGGAATTCAATTTCTCTGAGAAAAAAAGAAAATTTGGGTAAGTTAGTGATTCTAAGAAAATGGCCTGGGTTTATATCAGGTGCAGTGCAAAGGACCAAAAGATGCAAAAACTAAGCTCACAGATGTTGCAAAAGCAGGGGAAAAAGTCAAAGAGGAAGACACAACTTAGGGGGTAAGATATGAGGGACATGGCATGAATACTTAAAATAATAAAAAAAAAAAAAAGAAAAAATCTTTCCAAAAGTCAAAGCCATCAAAATGCAGGCAGGCCATACGCCACCAAGGGCAGGCACATGCAGCAAAGCTTGCCAAAATTGATCCCCACTGAAGGCCAAAACATAAAAGAAGGACCTACAAAACACGCTGGAATGGAGACAGCATCAAAGGAATTGCAATTGGTGGAGACAAAAGAAAATTTTGGAAATTTAGTGACTCTAGGAAAATGGCCTGGGTTTATATCAGGTGCAGTGCAAAGAACCAAAAGATGCAAAAACTAAGCTCACAGATGTTGCAAAAGCAGGGGAAAAAGTCAAGGAGGAAGACACAACTTAGGGGGCAAGATATGAGGGACATTGCATGTATACTTACAATAATAAAAAAAAAAAAAAGAAAAAAATTTTTCCCAAAGTCAAAGCCATCAAAACGGAGGAAGGCCATACGCCAGCAAGGGCAGGCACATGCAGCAAAGCTTGCCAAAATTGATCCCCACTGAAGGCCAAAACAGAAAAGAAGGACCTACCAACACGCTGGAAAAGTGTCAACATCAAAGGAATTGCAATTGGAGGAGAAAAAAAGAAAATTTTGGAAATGTAGTGACTCTAAGAAAATGGCCTGGGTTTATATCAGGTGCAGTGCAAAGGACCAAAAGATGCCAAAACTAAGCTCACAGATGTTGCAAAAGCAGGAAAAAAAGTCAAGGAGGAAGACACAACTTAGGGAGCAAGATATGAGGGACATGGCATGAATACTTAAAACAAAAAAGAAAAAAAAAAGAAAAAATCTTTCCCAAAGTCAAAGCCATCAAAATGCAGGCAGGCCATACGCCACCAAGGGCAGGCACATGCAGCAAAGCTTGCCAAAATTGATCCCCACTGAAGGCCAAAACAGAAAAGAAGGACTTACAAACACGCTGGAAAGGAGTGAACATCAAAGGAATTGCAATTGGAGGAGAAAAAAAGAAAATTTTGGAAATTTAGTGACTCTAAGAAAATGGCCTGGGGTTTTATCAGGTGCAGTGCAAAGGACCAAAAGATGCCAAAACTAAGCTCACAGATGTTGCAAAAGCAGGGGAAAAAGTCAAGGAGGAAGACACAACTTAGGGGGCAAGATATGAGGGGACATGGCATGAACACTTCAGAAAAAAAACCAAAAAAAGAAAAAAATCTTTCTCAAAGTCAAAGCCATCAAAAGGCATGGCCTGCCATCAAGTGCTGGGACATGCACCAAAGATTTCTCTCTTGGTCCCCATTGAAATCGCAAGATTCCTTTTCCCTTCCCGAAAGGAAATGAAATTTCCTTTCGGGAAGGGAAAAGGAATCTTGCGAATCCCAAAAGAAAGGCTTACAAACACTCTGGAAAGGAGATAGGTTCAAATGAAATGGAATTGCAAAAAGCAGAAAATTGGGAATTTTAGTCTCTTCAAAAAATAGGCTGTGAGGAAATCAGCTGCATTGCAAAGGATCAAAAGATGAAAAAACTAAGCCCACAGATGTTGCAAAATCAGGGGGAAAAAGTCAAGGAGGAAGACACAACTTAGGCGGCAAGATATGAAGGACATGGCATGAATACTTAAAACAAAATTGAAAAAAAAAAAGAAAAAATCTATCCCAAAGTCAAAGCCATCAAAATGCAGGCAGGCCATACGCCACCAAGGGCAGGCACATGCAGCAAAGCTTGCCAAAATTGATCCCCACTGAAGGCCAAAACAGAAAAGAAGGACTTACAAACACGCTGGAATGGAGACACCATCAAAGGAATTGCAGTTTAAGGAGAAAAAAAGAAAATTTGGGTAAGTTAGTGATTCTAAGAAAATGGCCTGGGTTTATATCAGGTGCAGTACAAAGGACCAAAAGATGCCAAAACTAAGCTCACAGATGTTTCAAAAGCAGGGGAATAAGTCAAGGAGGAAGACAGAACTTAAGGGGAAAGATATGAGGGACATGGCATGAATACATACAATAATAAAAAAAAAAAAGAAAAAATCTTTCCCAAAGTCAAAGGCATCAAAATGCAGGCAGGCCATACGCCAGCAAGTGCAGGCACATGCAGCAAAGTTTGCCAAAATTGATCCCCACTGAAGGCCAAAACAGAAAAGAAGGACTTACAAACATGCTGGAATGGAGACACGATCAAAGCAATTGCAATTGGAGGAGAAGAAAAGAAAATTTGGGAAATTTAGTGACTCTAAGAAAATGGCCTGGGTTTATATCAGGTGCAGTACAAAGGACCAAAAGATGCCAAAACTAAGCTCACAGATGTTGCAAAAGCAGGGGAAAAAGTCAAGGAGGAAGACAGAACTTAGGGGGAAAGATATGAGGGACATGGCGTGAATACTTAAAACAAAAAAGAAAAAAAAAAGAAAAAATCTTTCCCAAAGTCAAAGCCATCAAAAAGCAGGCAGGGCCATATGCCACCAAGGGCAGGCACATGCAGCAAAGCTTGCCAAAATTGATCCCCACTGAAGGCCAAAACAGGAAAGAAGGACCTCCAAACACGCTGGAATGGAGAGAACATCAAAGGATTTGCAATTGGAGGAGAAAAAAAGAAAATTTGGGAAATATAGTGACTCAAAGAAATTTGCCTGGGTTTATATCAGGTGCATTGCAAAGGACCAAAAAATGCCAAAACTAAGCTCACAGATGTTGCAAAAGCAGGACAAAAAGTCAAGGAGGAAGACAGATCTTAGGGGGCAAGATATGAGGGACATGGCATGAATACTTACAATAATTAAAAAAAAAAAAAAAAAAAATCTTTCCCAAAGTCAAAGCCATCAAAATGCAGGCAGGCCATACGCCACCAAGGGCAGGCACATGCAGCAAAGCTTGCCAAAATTGATCCCCACTGAAGGCCAAAACAGAAAAGAAGGACTTACAAACACGCTGGAATGGAGAAAACAGGAAAGGAATTCAATTTCTCTGAGAAAAAAAGAAAATTTGGGTAAGTTAGTGATTCTAAGAAAATGGCCTGGGTTTATATCAGGTGCAGTACAAAGGACCAAAAGATGCCAAAACTAAGCTCACAGATGTTGCAAAAGCAGGGGAAAAAGTCAAGGAGGAAGACAGAACTTAGGGGGCAAGATATGAGGGACATGGCATGAATACTTAAAACAAAAATGAAAAAAAAAAGAAAAAATCTTTCCCAAAGTCAAAGCCATAAAAGTGCAGGCAGGCCATACGCCACCAAGGGCAGGCACATGCAGCAAAGCTTGCCAAAATTGATCCCCACTGAAGGCCAAAACAGAAAAGAAGGACTTACAAACACGCTGGAATGGAGACACCATCAAAGGAATTGCAATTGGAGGAGAAAAAAAGAAAATTTGGGGTAAGTTAGTGATTCTAAGAAAATGGCCTGGGTTTATATCAGGTGCAGTGCAAAGGACCAAAAGTTGCCAAAACTAAGCTCACAGATGTTGCAAAAGCAGGGGAATAAGTCAAGGAGGAAGACAGAACTTAAGGGGAAAGATATGAGGGACATGGCATGAATACTTACAATAATAAAAAAAAAAAAGAAAAAATCTTTCCCAAAGTCAAAGCCATCAAAATGCAGGCAGGCCATACGCCACCAAGGGCAGGCACATGCAGCTAAGCTTGCCAAAATTGATCCCCACTGAAGGCCAAAACAGAAAAGAAGGACCAACAAACACGCTGGAATTGAGACAGCATCAAAGGAATTGCAATTGGAGGAGACAAAAGAAAATTTGGGAAATTTAGTGAGTCGAAGAAAATGGCCTGGGTTTATATCAGGTGCAGTGCAAAGGACCAAAAGATGCCAAAACTAAGCTCACAGATGTTGCAAAAGCAGGGGAAAAAGTCAAGGAGGAAGACACAACCTAGGGGGCAAGATATGAGGGACATGGCATGAATACTTACAATAACAAAAAAAAAAAAAAGAAAAAATCTTTCCCAAAGTCAAAGCCATCAAAATGCAGGCAGGCCATACGCCAGCAAGTGCAGGCACATGCAGCAAAGCTTGCTAACATTGATCCCCACTGAAGGCCAAAACAGAAAAGAAGGACTTACAAACATGCTGGAATGGAGACACGATCAAAGCAATTGCAATTGGAGGAGAAAAAAAGAAAATTTGGGTAAGTTAGTGATTCTAAGAAAATGGCCTGGGTTTATATCAGGTGCAGTACAAAGGACCAAAAGATGCCGAAACTAAGCTCACAGATGTTGCAAAAGCAGGGGAAAAAGTGAAGGAGGAAGACAGAACTTAGGGGGGAAACATATGAGGGACATGGCATGAATACTTAAAACAAAAAAGAAAAAAAAAAGAAAAAATCTTTCCCAAAGTCAAAGCCATCAAAAAGCAGGCAGGCCATACGCCAGCAAGTGCAGGAACAAGCAGCAAAGCTTGCCAAAATTGATCCCCACTGAAGGCCAAAACAGAAAAGAAGGACTTACAAACACGCTGGAATGGAGAAAACAGGAAAGGAATTCAATTTCTCTGAGAAAAATGAAAATTTGGGTAAGTTAGTGATTCCAAGAAAATGGCCTGGGTTTATATCAGGTGCAGTGCAAAGGACCAAAAGATGCAAAAACTAAGCTCACAGATGTTACAAAAGCAGGGGAAAAAGTCAAGGAGGAAGACACAACTTAGGGGGTAAGATATGAGGGACATGGCATGAATACTTAAAATAATAAAAAAAAAAAAAAGAAAAAATCTTTCCCAAAGTCAAAGCCATCAAAATGCAGGCAGGCCATACGCCACCAAGGGCAGGCACATGCAGCAAAGCTTGCCAAAATTGATCCCCACTGAAGGCCAAAACATAAAAGAAGGACCTACAAACACGCTGTTATGGAGACAGCATCAAAGGAATTGCAATTGGTGGAGACAAAAGAAAATTTTGGAAATTTAGTGACTCTAGGAAAATGGCCTGGGTTTATATCAGGTGCAGTGCAAAGGACCAAAAGATGCCAAAACTAAGCTCACAGATGTTGCAAAAGCAGGGGAAAAAAGTCAAGGAGGAAGACACAACTTAGGGGGCAAGATATGAGGGACATGGCATGAATACTTACAATAATAAAAAAAAAAAAAAGAAAAAATTTTTCCCAAAGTCAAAGCCATCAAAATGGAGGAAGGCCATACGCCACCAAGGGCAGGCACATGCAGCAAAGCTTGCCAAAATTGATCCCCACTGAAGGCCAAAACAGAAAAGAAGGACCAATCAACACGCTGGAAAAGTGTCAACATCAAAAGAATTGCAATTGGAGGAGAAAAAAAGAAAATTTTGGAAATTTAGTGACTCTTAGAAAATGGCCTGGGTTTATATCAGGAGCAGTGCAAAGGACCAAAAGATGCCAAAACTAAGCTCACAGGTGTTGCAAAAGCAGGGGAAAAAGTCAAGGAGGAAGACACAACTTAGGGGGCAAGATATGAGGGACATGGCATGAATACTTAAAATAGTAATAACAAAAAAAATAAAAGAAAAAATCTTTCCCAAAGTCAAAGCCATCAAAGTGCAGGCAGGCCATACGCCACCAAGGGCAGGCACATGCAGCAAAGCTTGCCAAAATTGATCCCCACTGAAGGCCAAAACAGAAAAGAAGGACCAATCAACACGCTGGAAAAGTGTCAACATCAAAAGAATTGCAATTGGAGGAGAAAAAAAGAAAATTTTGGAAATTTAGTGACTCTTAGAAAATGGCCTGGGTTTATATCAGGAGCAGTGCAAAGGACCAAAAGATGCCAAAACTAAGCTCACAGGTGTTGCAAAAGCAGGGGAAAAAGTCAAGGAGGAAGACACAACTTAGGGGGCAAGATATGAGGGATATTGCATGAATACTTAAAACAAAAAAAAAAAAAAAAAAAGAAAAAATCTTTCCCAATGTCAAAGCCATCAAAATGCAGGCAGGCCATACGCCAGCAAGTGCAGGCACATGCAGCAAAGCTTGCCAAAATTGATCCCCACTGAAGGCCAAAACAGAAAAGAAGGACCTACAAACACGTTGGAATGGAGACACCATCAAAGGAATTGCAATTGGAGGAGAAAAAATGAAAATTTGGGTAAGTTAGTGATTCTAAGAAAATGGCCTGGGTTTATATCAGGTGCAGTGCAAAGGACCAAAAGGTGCCAAAACTAAGCTCACAGGTGTTCAAAAGCAGGGGAATAAGTCAAGGAGGAAGACACAACTTGGGGGGCAAGATATGAGGGACATGGCATGAACACTTCAGAAAAAAACCAAAAAAAGAAAAAAATCTTTCCCAAAGTCAAAGCCATCAAAAGGCATGGCCTGCCATCAAGTGCAGGGACATGCACCAAAGATTCCTCTATTGGTCCCCATTGAAATCTCAAGATTCCTTTTCCCTTCTCGAAAGGAAATGAAATTTCCTTTCGAGAAGGGAAAAAGGATCTTGCGGATCCCAAAAGAAAGGCTTACAAACACTCTGGAAAGGAGATAGGTTCAAATGAAATGCAATTGAAAAAAGCAGAAAATCTGGAATTTTAGTCTCTTCAAATAACAGGCTGTGAGGAAATCAGCTGCATTGCAAAGGACCAAAAGATGCCAAAACTAAGCTCACAGATGTTGCAAAAGCAGGGGAAAAAGTCAAGGAGGAAGACACAAGTTAGGGGGCAAGATATGAGGGACATGGCATGAATACTTAAAATAATAAAAAAAAAAAAAAAAAAAAATCTTTCCCAAAGTCAAAGCCATCAAAATGCAGGCAGGCCATAGGCCACCAAGGGCAGGCACATGCAGCAAAGCTTGCCAAAATTGATCCCCACTGAAGGCCAAAACAGAAAAGAAGGACCAACAAACACGCCGGAATTGAGACAGCATCAAAGGAATTGCAATTGGAGGAGAAAAAAAGAAAATTTGGAAAATTTAGTGATTCTAAGAAAATGGCCTGGGTTTATATCAGGTGCAGTGCAAAGGACCAAAAGATGCAAAAACTAAGCTCACAGATGTTGCAAAAGCAGGGGAAAAAGTCAAGGAGGAAGACACAACCTAGGGGGCAAGATATGAGGGACATGGCATGAATACTTACAATAACAAAAAAAAAAAAAAAGAAAAAATCTTTCCCAAAGTCAAAGCCATCAAAATGCAGGCAGGCCATACGCCAGCAAGTGCAGGCACATGCAGCAAAGCTTGCCAACATTGATCCCCACTGAAGGCCAAAACAGAAAAGAAGGACTTACAAACATGCTGGAATGGAGACACGATCAAAGCAATTGCAATTGGAGGAGAAGAAAAGAAAATTTGGGTAAGTTAGTGATTCTAAGAAAATGGCCTGGGTTTATATCAGGTGCAGTACAAAGGACCAAAAGATGCCAAAACTAAGCTCACAGATGTTGCAAAAGCAGGGGAAAAAGTCAAGGAGGAAGACAGAACTTAGGGGGAAAGATATGAGGGACATGGCATGAATACTTAAAACAAAAAAGAAAAAAAAAAGAAAAAATCTTTCCCAAAGTCAAAGCCATCAAAAAGCAGGCAGGCCATACGCCAGCAAGTGCAGGAACATGCAGCAAAGCTTGCCAAAATTGATCCCCACTGAAGGCCAAAACAGAAAAGAAGGACTTACAAACACGCTGGAAAGGTGTCAACATCAAAGGAATTGCAATTGGAGGAGAAAAAAAGAAAATTTTGGAAATTTAGTGACTCTTAGAAAATGGCCTGGGTTTATATCATGTGCAGTGCAAAAGACAAAAGATGCAAAAACTAAGCTCAAAGATGTTGCAAAAGCAGGGTAAAAAGTCAAGGAGGAAGACACAACTTAGGGGGCAGGATATGAGGGACATGGCATGAATACTTAAAATAACAAAAAAAAAAAAAAAAGAAAAATTCTTTCCCAAAGTCAAAGCCATCAAAATGCAGGCGGGCCATACGCCACCAAGGGCAGGAACATGCAGAAAAGCTTGCCAAAATTGATCCCCACTGAAGGCCAAAACAGAAAAGAAGGACTTACAAAGACGCTGGAATGGAGAAAACAGGAAAGGAATTCAATTTCGCTGAGAAAAAAAGAAAATTTGGGTAAGTTAGTGATTCTAAGAAAATGGCCTGGGTTTATATCAGGTGCAGTGCAAAGGACCAAAAGATGCAAAAACTAAGCTCACAGATGTTGCAAAAGCAGGGGAAAAAGTCAAAGAGGAAGACACAACTTAGGGGGTAAGATATGAGGGACATGGCATGAATACTTAAAATAATAAAAAAAAAAAAAAGAAAAAATCTTTCCAAAAGTCAAAGCCATCAAAATGCAGGCAGGCCATACGCCACCAAGGGCAGGCACATGCAGCAAAGCTTGCCAAAATTGATCCCCACTGAAGGCCAAAACATAAAAGAAGGACCTACAAACACGCTGGAATGGAGACAGCATCAAAGGAATTGCAATTGGTGGAGACAAAAGAAAATTTTGGAAATTTAGTGACTCTAGGAAAATGGCCTGGGTTTATATCAGGTGCAGTGCAAAGAACCAAAAGATGCAAAAACTAAGCTCACAGATGTTGCAAAAGCAGGGGAAAAAGTCAAGGAGGAAGACACAACTTAGGGGGCAAGATATGAGGGACATTGCATGTATACTTACAATAATAAAAAAAAAAAAAAAAAAAAAATCTTTCCCAAAGTCAAAGCCATCAAAATGGAGGAAGGCCATACGCAACCAAGGGCAGGCACATGCAGCAAAGCTTGCCAAAATTGATCCCCACTGAAGGCCAAAACAGAAAAGAAGGACCTACCAACACGCTGGAAAAGTGTCAACATCAAAGGAATTGCAATTGGCGGAGAAAAAAAGAAAATTTTGGAAATGAAGTGACTCTAAGAAAATGGCCTGGGTTTATATCAGGTGCAGTGCAAAGGACCAAAAGATGCCAAAACTAAGCTCACAGATGTTGCAAAAGCAGGGGAAAAAGTCAAGGAGGAAGACACAACTTAGGGGGCAAGATATGAGGGACATGGCATGAATACTTAAAACAAAAAAGAAAAAAAAAAGAAAAAATCTTTCCCAAAGTCAAAGCCATCAAAATGCAGGCAGGCCATACGCCACCAAGGGCAGGCACATGCAGCAAAGCTTGCCAAAATTGATCCCCACTGAAGGCCAAAACAGAAAAGAAGGACTTACAAACACGCTGGAAAGGAGAGAACATCAAAGGAATTGCAATTGGAGGAGAAAAAAAGAAAATTTTGGAAATTTAGTGACTCTAAGAAAATGGCCTGGGTTTATATCAGGTGCAGTGCAAAGGACCCAAAGATGCCAAAACTAAGCTCACAGATGTTGCAAAAGCAGGGGAAAAAGTCAAGGAGGAAGACACAACTTAGGGGGCAAGATATGAGGGACATGGCATCAATACTTCAAATAATAAAAAAAAAAAAAAAGAAAAATTCTTTCCCAAAGTCAAAGCCATCAAAATGCAGGCAGGCCATATGCCACCAAGGGCAGGCACATGCAGCAAAGCTTGCCAAAATTGATCCCCACTGAAGGCCAAAACAGGAAAGAAGGACCTCCAAACACGCTGGAATGGAGAGAACATCAAAGGATTTGCAATTGGAGGAGAAAAAAAGAAAATTTGGGAAATATAGTGACTCAAAGAAATTTGCCTGGGTTTATATCAGGTGCATTGCAAAGGACCAAAAGATGCCAAAACTAAGCTCACAGATGTTGCAAAAGCAGGACAAAAAGTCAAGGAGGAAGACACAACTTAGGGGGCAAGATATGAGGGACATGGCATGAATACTTAAAACAAAAAGGAAAAAAAAAGAAAAATTCTTTCCCAAAGTCAAAGCCATCAAAATGCAGGCAGGCCATACGCCAGCAAGGGCAGGCACATGCAGCAAAGCTTGCCAACATTGATCCCCACTGAAGGCCAAAACAGAAAAGAAGGACTTACAAACACGCTGGAATGGAGAAAACAGGAAAGGAATTCAATTTCTCTGAGAAAAAAAGAAAATTTGGCTAAGTTAGTGATTCTAAGAAAATGGCCTGGGTTTATATCAGGTGCAGTACAAAGGACCAAAAGATGCCAAAACTAAGCTCACAGATGTTGCAAAAGCAGGGGAAAAAGTCAAGGAGGAAGACAGAACTTAGGGGGCAAGATATGAGGGACATGGCATGAATACTTAAAACAAAAATGGAAAAAAAAAGAAAAAATCTTTCCCAAAGTCAAAGCCATCAAAATGCAGGCAGGCCATACGCCACCAAGGGCAGGCACATGCAGCAAAGCTTGCCAAAATTGATCCCCACTGAAGGCCAAAACAGAAAAGAAGGACTTACAAACACGCTGGAATGGAGACACCATCAAAGGAATTGCAATTGGAGGAGAAAAAAAGAAAATTTGGGTAAGTTAGTGATTCTAAGAAAATGGCCTGGGTTTATATCAGGTGCAGTGCAAAGGACCAAAAGATGCGAAAACTAAGCTCACAGATGTTGCAAAAGCAGGGGAATAAGTCAAGGAGGAAGACAGAACTTAAGGGGAAAGATATGAGGGACATGGCATGAATATTTACAATAATAAAAAAAAAAAAGAAAAAATCTTTCCCAAAGTCAAAGCCATCAAAATGCAGGCAGGCCATACGCCACCAAGGGCAGGCACATGCAGCAAAGCTTGCCAAAATTGATCCCCACTGAAGGCCAAAACAGAAAAGAAGGACCAACAAACACGCTGGAATTGAGACAGCATCAAAGGAATTGCAATTGGAGGAGACAAAAGAAAATTTGGGAAATTTAGTGAGTCGAAGAAAATGGCCTGGGTTTATATCAGGTGCAGTGCAAAGGACCAAAAGATGCCAAAACTAAGCTCACAGATGTTGCAAAAGCAGAGGAAAAAGTCAAGGAGGAAGACACAACCTAGGGGGCAAGATATGAGGGACATGGCATGAATACTTACAATAACAAAAAAAAAAAAAAGAAAAAATCTTTACCAAAGTCAAAGCCATCAAAATGCAGGCAGGCCATACGCCACCAAGGGCAGGCACATGCAGCAAAGCTTGCTAACATTGATCCCCACTGAAGGCCAAAACAGAAAAGAAGGACTTACAAACACGCTGGAAAGGAGTGAACATCAAAGGAATTGCAATTGGAGGAGAAAAAAAGAAAATTTTGGAAATTTAGTGACTCTAAGAAAATGGCCTGGGTTTATATCAGGTGCAGTGCAAAGGACCAAAAGGTGCCAAAACTAAGCTCACAGATGTTGCAAAAGCAGGGGAAAAAGTCAAGGAGGAAGACACAACTTAGGGGGCAAGATATGAGGGACATGGCATGAACACTTCAGAAAAAAACCAAAAAAAGAAAAAATCTTTCTCAAAGTCAAAGCCATCAAAAGGCATGGCCTGCCATCAAGTGCTGGGACATGCACCAAAGATTCCTCTATTGGTCCCCATTGAAATCGCAAGATTCCTTTTCCCTTCCCGAAAGGAAATGAAATTTCCTTTCGGGAAGGGAAAAGGAATCTTGCGAATCCCAAAAGAAAGGCTTACAAACACTCTGGAAAGGAGATAGGTTCAAATGAAATGGAATTGCAAAAAGCAGAAAATTGGGAATTTTAGTCTCTTCAAAAAATAGGCTGTGAGGAAATCAGCTGCATTGCAAAGGACCAAAAGATGAAAAAACTAAGCCCACAGATGTTGCAAAATCAGGGGAAAAAGTCAAGGAGGAAGACTAAAACTTAGGGAGCAAGATATGAGGGACATGGCATGAATACTTAAAACAAAATTGAAAAAAAAAAGAAAAAATCTATCCCAAAGTCAAAGCCATCAAAATGCAGGCAGGCCATATGCCACCAAGGGCAGGCACATGCAGCAAAGCTTGCCAAAATTGATCCCCACTGAAGGCCAAAACAGAAAAGAAGGACTTACAAACACGCTGGAATGGAGACACCATCAAAGGAATTGCAGTTTAAGGAGAAAAAAAGAAAATTTGTGTAAGTTAGTGATTCTAAGAAAATGGCCTGGGTTTATATCAGGTGCAGTACAAAGGACCAAAAGATGCCAAAACTAAGCTCACAGATGTTTCAAAAGCAGGGGAATAAGTCAAGGAGGAAGACAGAACTTAAGGGGAAAGATATGAGGGACATGGCATGAATACTTAAAACAAAAAAGAAAAAAAAAAGAAAAAATCTTTCCCAAAGTCAAAGCCATCAAAATGCAGGCAGGCCATACGCCAGCAAGTGCAGGCACATGCAGCAAAGATTGCTAACATTGATCCCCACTGAAGGCCAAAACAGAAAAGAACGACTTACAAACATGCTGGAATGGGGACACGATCAAAGGAATTGCAATTGGAGGAGAAGAAAAGAAAATTTGGGAAATTTAGTGACTCTAAGAAAATGGCCTGGGTTTATATCAGGTGCAGTACAAAGGACCAAAAGATGCCAAAACTAAGCTCACAGATGTTGCAAAAGCAGGGGAAAAAGTCAAGGAGGAAGACACAACTTAGGGGGAAAGATATGAGGGACATGGCGTGAATACTTAAAACAAAAAAGAAAAAAAAAAGAAAAAATCTTTCCCAAAGTCAAAGCCATCAAAAAGCAGGCAGGCCATACGCCAGCAAGTGCAGGAACATGCAGCAAAGCTTGCTAACATTGATCCCCACTGAAGGCCAAAACAGAAAAGAAGGACTTACAAACAAGCTGGAATGGAGACACGATCAAAGCAATTGCAATTGGAGGAGAAAAAAAGAAAATTTGGGTAAGTTAGTGATTCTAAGATAATGGCCTGGGTTTATATCAGGTGCAGTACAAAGGACCAAAAGATGCAAAAACTAAGCTCACAGATGTTGCAAAAGCAGGGGAAAAAGTGAAGGAGGAAGACAGAACTTAGGGGGAAACATATGAGGGACATGGCATGAATACTTAAAACAAAAAAGAAAAAAAAAAGAAAAAATCTTTCCCAAAGTCAAAGCCATCAAAAAGCAGGCAGGCCATACGCCAGCAAGTGCAGGAACATGCAGCAAAGCTTGCCAAAATTGATCCCCACTGAAGGCCAAAACAGAAAAGAAGGACTTACAAACACGCTGGAAAGGTGTCAACATCAAAGGAATTGCAATTGGAGGAGAAAAAAAGAAAATTTTGGAAATTTAGTGACTCTTAGAAAATGGCCTGGGTTTATATCATGTGCAGTGCAAAAGACAAAAGATGCAAAAACTAAGCTCAAAGATGTTGCAAAAGCAGGGTAAAAAGTCAAGGAGGAAGACACAACTTAGGGGGCAGGATATGAGGGACATGGCATGAATACTTAAAATAACAAAAAAAAAAAAAAAAGAAAAATTCTTTCCCAAAGTCAAAGCCATCAAAATGCAGGCGGGCCATACGCCACCAAGGGCAGGAACATGCAGAAAAGCTTGCCAAAATTGATCCCCACTGAAGGCCAAAACAGAAAAGAAGGACTTACAAAGACGCTGGAATGGAGAAAACAGGAAAGGAATTCAATTTCTCTGAGAAAAAAAGAAAATTTGGGTAAGTTAGTGATTCTAAGAAAATGGCCTGGGTTTATATCAGGTGCAGTGCAAAGGACCAAAAGATGCAAAAACTAAGCTCACAGATGTTGCAAAAGCAGGGGAAAAAGTCAAAGAGGAAGACACAACTTAGGGGGTAAGATATGAGGGACATGGCATGAATACTTAAAATAATAAAAAAAAAAAAAAGAAAAAATCTTTCCAAAAGTCAAAGCCATCAAAATGCAGGCAGGCCATACGCCACCAAGGGCAGGCACATGCAGCAAAGCTTGCCAAAATTGATCCCCACTGAAGGCCAAAACATAAAAGAAGGACCTACAAACACGCTGGAATGGAGACAGCATCAAAGGAATTGCAATTGGTGGAGACAAAAGAAAATTTTGGAAATTTAGTGACTCTAAGAAAATGGCCTGGGTTTATATCAGGTGCAGTGCAAAGAACCAAAAGATGCAAAAACTAAGCTCACAGATGTTGCAAAAGCAGGGGAAAAAGTCAAGGAGGAAGACACAACTTAGGGGGCAAGATATGAGGGACATTGCATGTATACTTACAATAATAAAAAAAAAAAAAAAAAAAAAATCTTTCCCAAAGTCAAAGCCATCAAAATGGAGGAAGGCCATACGCCACCAAGGGCAGGCACATGCAGCAAAGCTTGCCAAAATTGATCCCCACTGAAGGCCAAAACAGAAAAGAAGGACCTACCAACACGCTGGAAAAGTGTCAACATCAAAGGAATTGCAATTGGCGGAGAAAAAACGAAAATTTTGGAAATGAAGTGACTCTAAGAAAATGGCCTGGGTTTATATCAGGTGCAGTGCAAAGGACCAAAAGATGCCAAAACTAAGCTCACAGATGTTGCAAAAGCAGGGGAAAAAGTCAAGGAGGAAGACACAACTTAGGGGGCAAGATATGAGGGACATGGCATGAATACTTAAAACAAAAAAGAAAAAAAAAAGAAAAAATCTTTCCCAAAGTCAAAGCCATCAAAATGCAGGCAGGCCATACGCCACCAAGGGCAGGCACATGCAGCAAAGCTTGCCAAAATTGATCCCCACTGAAGGCCAAAACAGAAAAGAAGGACTTACAAACACGCTGGAAAGGAGTGAACATCAAAGGAATTGCAATTGGAGGAGAAAAAAAGAAAATTTTGGAAATTTAGTGACTCTAAGAAAATGGCCTGGGTTTATATCAGGTGCAGTGCAAAGGACCAAAAGATGCCAAAACTAAGCTCACAGATGTTGCAAAAGCAGGGGAAAAAGTCAAGGAGGAAGACACAACTTAGGGGGCAAGATATGAGGGACATGGCATCAATACTTCAAATAATAAAAAAAAAAAAAAAGAAAAATTCTTTCCCAAAGTCAAAGCCATCAAAATGCAGGCAGGCCATATGCCACCAAGGGCAGGCACATGCAGCAAAGCTTGCCAAAATTGATCCCCACTGAAGGCCAAAACAGGAAAGAAGGACCTCCAAACACGCTGGAATGGAGAGAACATCAAAGGATTTGCAATTGGAGGAGAAAAAAAGAAAATTTGGGAAATATAGTGACTCAAAGAAATTTGCCTGGGTTTATATCAGGTGCATTGCAAAGGACCAAAAGATGCCAAAACTAAGCTCACAGATGTTGCAAAAGCAGGGGAAAAAGTCAAGGAGGAAGACACAACTTAGGGGGCAAGATATGAGGGACATGGCATGAATACTTAAAACAAAAAGGAAAAAAAAAGAAAAATTCTTTCCCAAAGTCAAAGCCATCAAAATGCAGGCAGGCAATACGCCAGCAAGGGCAGGCACATGCAGCAAAGCTTGCCAACATTGATCCCCACTGAAGGCCAAAACAGAAAAGAAGGACTTACAAACACGCTGGAATGGAGAAAACAGGAAAGGAATTCAATTTCTCTGAGAAAAAAAGAAAATTTGGCTAAGTTAGTGATTCTAAGAAAATGGCCTGGGTTTATATCAGGTGCAGTACAAAGGACCAAAAGATGCCAAAACTAAGCTCACAGATGTTGCAAAAGCAGGGGAAAAAGTCAAGGAGGAAGACAGAACTTAGGGGGCAAGATATGAGGGACATGGCATGAATACTTAAAACAAAAATGGAAAAAAAAAGAAAAAATCTTTCCCAAAGTCAAAGCCATCAAAATGCAGGCAGGCCATACGCCACCAAGGGCAGGCACATGCAGCAAAGCTTGCCAAAATTGATCCCCACTGAAGGCCAAAACAGAAAAGAAGGACTTACAAACACGCTGGAATGGAGACACCATCAAAGGAATTGCAATTGGAGGAGAAAAAAAGAAAATTTGGGTAAGTTAGTGATTCTAAGAAAATGGCCTGGGTTTATATCAGGTGCAGTGCAAAGGACCAAAAGATGCCAAAACTAAGCTCACAGATGTTGCAAAAGCAGGGGAATAAGTCAAGGAGGAAGACAGAACTTAAGGGGAAAGATATGAGGGACATGGCATGAATATTTACAATAATAAAAAAAAAAAAGAAAAAATCTTTCCCAAAGTCAAAGCCATCAAAATGCAGGCAGGCCATACGCCACCAAGGGCAGGCACATGCAGCAAAGCTTGCCAAAATTGATCCCCACTGAAGGCCAAAACAGAAAAGAAGGACCAACAAACACGCTGGAATTGAGACAGCATCAAAGGAATTGCAATTGGAGGAGACAAAAGAAAATTTGGGAAATTTAGTGAGTCGAAGAAAATGGCCTGGGTTTATATCAGGTGCAGTGCAAAGGACCAAAAGATGCAAAAACTAAGCTCACAGATGTTGCAAAAGCAGAGGAAAAAGTCAAGGAGGAAGACACAACCTAGGGGGCAAGATATGAGGGACATGGCATGAATACTTACAATAACAAAAAAAAAAAAAAGAAAAAATCTTTACCAAAGTCAAAGCCATCAAAATGCAGGCAGGCCATACGCCACCAAGGGCAGGCACATGCAGCAAAGCTTGCTAACATTGATCCCCACTGAAGGCCAAAACAGAAAAGAAGGACTTACAAACACGCTGGAAAGGAGTGAACATCAAAGGAATTGCAATTGGAGGAGAAAAAAAGAAAATTTTGGAAATTTAGTGACTCTAAGAAAATGGCCTGGGTTTATATCAGGTGCAGTGCAAAGGACCAAAAGGTGCCAAAACTAAGCTCACAGATGTTGCAAAAGCAGGGGAAAAAGTCAAGGAGGAAGACACAACTTAGGGGGCAAGATATGAGGGACATGGCATGAACACTTCAGAAAAAAACCAAAAAAAGAAAAAATCTTTCTCAAAGTCAAAGCCATCAAAAGGCATGGCCTGCCATCAAGTGCTGGGACATGCACCAAAGATTCCTCTATTGGTCCCCATTGAAATCGCAAGATTCCTTTTCCCTTCCCGAAAGGAAATGAAATTTCCTTTCGGGAAGGGAAAAGGAATCTTGCGAATCCCAAAAGAAAGGCTTACAAACACTCTGGAAAGGAGATAGGTTCAAATGAAATGGAATTGCAAAAAGCAGAAAATTGGGAATTTTAGTCTCTTCAAAAAATAGGCTGTGAGGAAATCAGCTGCATTGCAAAGGACCAAAAGATGAAAAAACTAAGCCCACAGATGTTGCAAAATCAGGGGAAAAAGTCAAGGAGGAAGACTAAAACTTAGGGAGCAAGATATGAGGGACATGGCATGAATACTTAAAACAAAATTGAAAAAAAAAAGAAAAAATCTATCCCAAAGTCAAAGCCATCAAAATGCAGGCAGGCCATATGCCACCAAGGGCAGGCACATGCAGCAAAGCTTGCCAAAATTGATCCCCACTGAAGGCCAAAACAGAAAAGAAGGACTTACAAACACGCTGGAATGGAGACACCATCAAAGGAATTGCAGTTTAAGGAGAAAAAAAGAAAATTTGTGTAAGTTAGTGATTCTAAGAAAATGGCCTGGGTTTATATCAGGTGCAGTACAAAGGACCAAAAGATGCCAAAACTAAGCTCACAGATGTTTCAAAAGCAGGGGAATAAGTCAAGGAGGAAGACAGAACTTAAGGGGAAAGATATGAGGGACATGGCATGAATACTTAAAACAAAAAAGAAAAAAAAAAGAAAAAATCTTTCCCAAAGTCAAAGCCATCAAAATGCAGGCAGGCCATACGCCAGCAAGTGCAGGCACATGCAGCAAAGATTGCTAACATTGATCCCCACTGAAGGCCAAAACAGAAAAGAACGACTTACAAACATGCTGGAATGGAGACACGATCAAAGGAATTGCAATTGGAGGAGAAGAAAAGAAAATTTGGGAAATTTAGTGACTCTAAGAAAATGGCCTGGGTTTATATCAGGTGCAGTACAAAGGACCAAAAGATGCCAAAACTAAGCTCACAGATGTTGCAAAAGCAGGGGAAAAAGTCAAGGAGGAAGACACAACTTAGGGGGAAAGATATGAGGGACATGGCGTGAATACTTAAAACAAAAAAGAAAAAAAAAAGAAAAAATCTTTCCCAAAGTCAAAGCCATCAAAAAGCAGGCAGGCCATACGCCAGCAAGTGCAGGAACATGCAGCAAAGCTTGCTAACATTGATCCCCACTGAAGGCCAAAACAGAAAAGAAGGACTTACAAACAAGCTGGAATGGAGACACGATCAAAGCAATTGCAATTGGAGGAGAAAAAAAGAAAATTTGGGTAAGTTAGTGATTCTAAGAAAATGGCCTGGGTTTATATCAGGTGCAGTACAAAGGACCAAAAGATGCAAAAACTAAGCTCACAGATGTTGCAAAAGCAGGGGAAAAAGTGAAGGAGGAAGACAGAACTTAGGGGGAAACATATGAGGGACATGGCATGAATACTTAAAACAAAAAAGAAAAAAAAAAGAAAAAATCTTTCCCAAAGTCAAAGCCATCAAAATGCAGGCAGGCCATACGCCACCAAGGGCAGGCACATGCAGCAAAGCTTGCCAAAATTGATCCCCACTGAAGGCCAAAACAGAAAAGAAGGACTTACAAAGACGCTGCAATGGAGAAAACAGGAAAGGAATTCAATTTCTCTGAGAAAAAAAGAAAATTTGGGTAAGTTAGTGATTCTAAGAAAATGGCCTGGGTTTATATCAGGTGCAGTGCAAAGGACCAAAAGATGCAAAAACTAAGCTCACAGATGTTGCAAAAGCAGGGGAAAAAGTCAAAGAGGAAGACACAACTTAGGGGGTAAGATATGAGGGACATGGCATGAATACTTAAAATAATAAAAAAAAAAAAAAAGAAAAAATCTTTCCAAAAGTCAAAGCCATCAAAATGCAGGCAGGCCATACGCCACCAAGGGCAGGCACATGCAGCAAAGCTTGCCAAAATTGATCCCCACTGAAGGCCAAAACAGAAAAGAAGGACCTACAAACACGCTGGAATGGAGACAGCATCAAAGGAATTGCAATTGGTGGAGACAAAAGAAATTTTTGGAAATTTAGTGACTCTAGGAAAATGGCCTGGGTTTATATCAGGTGCAGTGCAAAGGACCAAAAGATGCAAAAACTAAGCTCACAGATGTTGCAAAAGCAGGGGAAAAAGTCAAGGAGGAAGACACAACTTAGGTGGCAAGATATGAGGGACATGGCATGAATACTTAAAACAAAAAAGAAAAAAAAAAGAAAAAATCTATCCCAAAGTCAAAGCCATCAAAATGGAGGAAGGCCATACGCAACCAAGGGCAGGCACATGCAGCAAAGCTTGCCAAAATTGATCCCCACTGAAGGCCAAAACAGAAAAGAAGGACCTACCAACACGCTGGAAAAGTGTCAACATCAAAGGAATTGCAATTGGAGGATAAAAAAAGAAAATTTTGGAAATGTAGTGACTCTAAGAAAATGGCCTGGGTTTATATCAGGTGCAGTGCAAAGGACCAAAAGATGCCAAAACTAAGCTCACAGATGTTGCAAAAGCAGGAGAAAAAGTCAAGGAGGAAGACACAACTTAGGGGGCAAGATATGAGGGACATGGCATGAATACTTAAAACAAAAAAGAAAAAAAAAAGAAAAAATCTTTCCCAAAGTCAAAGCCATCAAAATGCAGGCAGGCCATACGCCAGCAAGTGCAGGCACATGCAGCAAAGCTTGCCAAAATTGATCCCCACTGAAGGCCAAAACAGAAAAGAAGGACTTACAAACACGCTGGAAAGGAGTCAACATCAAAGGAATTGCAATTGGAGCAGAAAAAAAGAAAATTTTGGAAATTTAGTGACTCTAAGAAAATGGCCTGGGTTTATATCAGGTGCATTGCAAAGGACCAAAAGGTGCAAAAACTAAGCTCACAGATGTTGCAAAAGCAGGGGAAAAAGTCAAGGAGGAAGACACAACTTAGGGGGCAAGATATGAGGGACATGGCATGAATACTTCAAATAATAAAAAAAAAAAAAAAAGAAAAAATCTTTCCCAAAGTCAAAGCCATCAAAATGCAGGCAGGCCATACGCCACCAAGGGCAGGCACATGCAGCAAAGCTTGCCAAAATTGATCCCCACTGAAGGCCAAAACAGAAAAGAAGGACCAACAAACACGCTGGAATTGAGACAGCATCAAAGGAATTGCAATTGGAGGAGAAAAAAAGAAAATTTGGGAAATTTAGTTAGTCGAAGAAAATGGCCTGGGTTTATATCAGGTGCAGTGCAAAGGACCAAAAGATGCCAAAACTAAGCTCACAGATGTTGCAAAAGCAGGGTAAAAAGTCAAGGAGGAAGACACAACCTAGGGGGCAAGATATGAGGGACATGGCATGAATACTTACAATAACAAAAAAAAAAAAAAGAAAAAATCTTTCCCAAAGTCAAAGCCATCAAAATGCAGGCAGGCCATACGCCAGCAAGTGCAGGCACATGCAGCAAAGCTTGCTAACATTGATCCCCACTGAAGGCCAAAACAGAAAAGAAGGACTTACAAACATGCTGGAATGGAGACACGATCAAAGCAATTGCAATTGGAGGAGAAAAAAAGAAAATTTGGGTAAGTTAGTGATTCTAAGAAAATGGCCTGGGTTTATATCAGGTGCAGTACAAAGGACCAAAAGATGCCAAAACTAAGCTCACAGATGTTGCAAAAGCAGGGGAAAAAGTCAAGGAGGAAGACACAACTTAGGGGGCAAGATATGAGGGACATGGCATGAATACTTAAAACAAAAATGAAAAAAAAAAGAAAAAATCTTTCCCAAATCAAAGCCATCAAAATGCAGGCAGGCCATACGCCAGCAAGTGCAGGAACATGCAGCAAAGCTTGCCAAAATTGATCCCCACTGAAGGCCAAAACAGAAAAGAAGGACCTATCAACACGCTCGAAAAGTGTCAACATCAAAGGAATTGCAATTGGAGGAGAAAAAAAGAAAATTTTGGAAATTTAGTGACTCTAAGAAAATGGCCTGGGTTTATATCAGGTGCAGTGCAAAGGACCAAAAGATGCCAAAACTAAGCTCACAGGTGTTGCAAAAGCATGGGAAAAAGTCAAGGAGGAAGACACAACTTAGGGGGCAAGATATGAGGGATATGGCATGAATACTTAAAACAAAAAAAAAAAAAAAAAAAAGAAAAAATCTTTCCCAATGTCAAAGCCATCAAAATGCAGGCAGGCCATACGCCACCAAGGGCAGGCACATGCAGCAAAGCTTGCCAAAATTGATCCCCACTGAAGGCCAAAACATAAAAGAAGACCTACAAACACGCTGGAATGGAGACAGCATCAAAGGAATTGCAATTGGTGGAGACAAAAGAAATTTTTGGAAATTTAGTGACTCTAGGAAAATGGCGTGGGTTTATATCAGGTGCAGTGCAAAGGACCAAAAGATGCAAAAACTAAGCTCACAGATGTTGCAAAAGCAGGGGAAAAAGTCAAGGAGGAAGACACAACTTAGGGGGCAAGATATGAGGGACATGGCATGAATACTTAAAACAAAAAAGAAAAAAAAAAGAAAAAATCTATCCCAAAGTCAAAGCCATCAAAATGGAGGAAGGCCATACGCAACCAAGGGCAGGCACATGCAGCAAAGCTTGCCAAAATTGATCCCCACTGAAAGCCAAAACAGATAAGAAGGACCTACCAACACGCTGGAAAAGTGTCAACATCAAAGGAATTGCAATTGGAGGTTAAAAAAAGAAACCTTTGGAAATGTAGTGACTCTAAGAAAATGGCCTGGGTTTATATCAGGTGCATTGCAAAGGACCAAAAGATGCCAAAACTAAGCTCACAGATGTTGCAAAAGCAGGAGAAAAAGTCAAGGAGGAAGACACAACTTAGGGGGCAAGATATGAGGGACATGGCATGAATACTTAAAACAAAAAAGAAAAAAAAAAGAAAAAATCTTTCCCAAAGTCAAAGCCATCAAAATGCAGGCAGGCCATACGCCAGCAAGGGCAGGCACATGCAGCAAAGCTTGCTAACATTGATCCCCACTGAAGGCCAAAACAGAAAAGAAGGACTTACAAACATGCTGGAATGGAGACACGATCAAAGCAATTGCAATTGGAGGAGAAAAAAAGAAAATTTGGGTAAGTTAGTGATTCTAAGAAAATGGCCTGGGTTTATATCAGGTGCAGTACAAAGGACCAAAAGATGCCGAAACTAAGCTCACAGATGTTGCAAAAGCAGGGGAAAAAGTCAAGGAGGAAGACAGAACTTAGGGGGAAAGATATGAGGGACATGGCATGAATACTTAAAACAAAAAAGGAAAAAAAAAGAAAAAATCTTTCCCAAAGTCAAAGCCATCAAAAAGCAGGCAGGCCATACGCCAGCAAGTGCAGGAACATGCAGCAAAGCTTGCCAAAATTGATCCCCACTGAAGGCCAAAACAGAAAAGAAGGACTTACAAACACGCTGGAATGGAGAAAACAGGAAAGGAATTCAAGTTGTCTGAGAAAAAAAGAAAATTTGGGTAAGTTAGTGATTCCAAGAAAATGGCCTGGGTTTATATCAGGTGCAGTGCAAAGGACCAAAAGATGCAAAAACTAAGCTCACAGATGTTACAAAAGCAGGGGAAAAAGTCAATGAGGAAGACACAACTTAGGGGGCAAGATATGAGGGACATGGCATGAATACTTAAAATAATAAAAAAAAAAAAAAAGAAAAAATCTTTCCCAAAGTCAAAGCCATCAAAATGCAGGCAGGCCATAGGCCACCAAGGGCAGGCACATGCAGCAAAGCTTGCCAAAATTGATCCCCACTGAAGGCCAAAACATAAAAGAAGGACCTACAAACACGCTGGAATGGAGACAGCATCAAAGGAATTGCAATTGGTGGAGACAAAAGAAATTTTTGGAAATTTAGTGACTCTAGGAAAATGGCCTGGGTTTATATCAGGTGCAGTGCAAAGGACCAATAGATGCAAAAACTAAGCTCACAGATGTTTCAAAAGCAGGGGAAAAAGTCAAGGAGGAAGACACAACCTAGGGGGCAAGATATGAGGGACATGGCATGAATACTTACAATAATAAAAAAAAAGAAAAGAAAAAATCTTTCCCAAAGTCAAAGCCATCAAAATGGAGGAAGGCCATACGCCACCAAGGGCAGGCACATGCAGCAAAGCTTGCCAAAATTGATCCCCACTGAAGGCCAAAACAGAAAAGAAGGACCTATCAACACGCTGGAAAAGTGTCAATATCAAAGCAATTGCAATTGGAGGAGAAGAAAAGAAAATTTGGGTAAGTTAGTGATTCTAAGAAAATGGCCTGGGTTTATATCAGGTGCAGTGCAAAGGACCAAAAGATGCCAAAACTAAGCTCACAGGTGTTGCAAAAGCAGGGGAAAAAGTCAAGGAGGAAGACACAACTTAGGGGGCAAGATATGAGGGATATGGCATGAATACTTAAAACAAAAAAAAAAAAAGAAAAGAAAAAATCTTTCCCAATGTCAAAGCCATCAAAATGCAGGCAGGCCATACGCCAGCAAGTGCAGGCACATGCAGCAAAGCTTCCCAAAATTGATCCCCACTGAAGGCCAAATAAGTAAAGAAGGACCTACAAACACGCTGGAATTGAGACACCATCAAAGGAATTGCAATTGGAGGAGAAAAAATGAAAATTTGGGTAAGTTAGTGATTCTAAGAAAATGGCCTGGGTTTATATCAGGTGCAGTGCAAAGGACCAAAAGGTGCCAAAACTAAGCTCACAGGTGTTCAAAAGCAGGGGAATAAGTCAAGGAGGAAGACACAACTTAGGGGGCAAGATATGAGGGACATGGCATGAACACTTCAGAAAAAAACCAAAAAAAGAAAAAAATCTTTCTCAAAGTCAAAGCCATCAAAAGGCATGGCCTGCCATCAAGTGCTGGGACATGCACCAAAGATTCCTCTATTGGTTCCCATTGAAATCGCAAGATTCCTTTTCCCTTCCCGAAAGGAAATGAAATTTCCTTTCGGGAAGGGAAAAGGAATCTTGCGAATCCCAAAAGAAAGGCTTACAAACACTCTGGAAAGGAGATAGGTTCAAATGAAATGGAATTGAAAAAAGCAGAAAATCTGGAATTTTAGTCTCTTCAAAAAATAGGCTGTGAGGAAATCAGCTGCATTGCAAAGGACCAAAAGATGCCAAAACTAAGCCCACAGATTTTGCAAAATCAGGGGAAAAAGTCAAGGAGGAAGACACAACTTAGGGAGCAAGATATGAGGGACATGGCATGAATACTTAAAACAAAATTGAAAAAAAAAAGAAAAAATCTATCCCAAAGTCAAAGCCATCAAAATGCAGGCAGGCCATACGCCACCAAGGGCAGGCACATGCAGCAAAGCTTGCCAAAATTGATCCCCACTGAAGGCCAAAACAGAAAAGAAGGACCAACAAACACGCTGGAATTGAGACAGCATCAAAGGAATTGCAATTGGAGGAGAAAAAAAGAAAATTTGGGTAAGTTAGTGATTCTAAGAAAATGGCCTGGGTTTATATCAGGTGCAGTGCAAAGGACCAAAAGATGCAAAAACTAAGCTCACAGATGTTGCAAAAGCAGGGGAAAAAGTCAAGGAGGAAGACACAACCTAGGGGGCAAGATATGAGGGACATGGCATGAATACTTACAATAACAAAAAAAAAAAAAAGAAAAAATCTTTCCCAAAGTCAAAGCCATCAAAATGCAGGCAGGCCATACGCCAGCAAGTGCAGGCACATGCAGCAAAGCTTGCCAACATTGATCCCCACTGAAGGCCAAAACAGAAAAGAAGGACTTACAAACATGCTGGAATGGAGACACGATCAAAGCAATTGCAATTGGAGGAGAAGAAAAGAAAATTTGGGTAAGTTAGTGATTCTAAAAAAATGGCCTGGGTTTATATCAGGTGCAGTACAAAGGACCAAAAGTTGCCAAAACTAAGCTCACAGATGTTGCAAAAGCAGGGGAAAAAGTCAAGGAGGAAGACAGAACTTATGGGGAAAGATATGAGGGACATGGCATGAATACTTAAAACAAAAAAGAAAAAAAAAAGAAAAAATCTTTCCCAAAGTCAAAGCCATCAAAAAGCAGGCAGGCCATACGCCAGCAAGTGCAGGAACATGCAGCAAAGCTTGCCAAAATTGATCCCCACTGAAGGCCAAAACAGAAAAGAAGGACTTACAAACACGCTGGAAAGGTGTCAACATCAAAGGAATTGCAATTGGAGGAGAAAAAAAGAAAATTTTGGAAATTTAGTGACTCTTAGAAAATGGCCTGTGTTTATATCATGTGCAGTGCAAAAGACAAAAGATGCAAAAACTAAGCTCAAAGATGTTGCAAAAGCAGGGTAAAAAGTCAAGGAGGAAGACACAACTTAGGGGGCAGGATATGAGGGACATGGCATGAATACTTAAAATAACAAAAAAAAAAAAAAAGAAAAATTCTTTCCCAAAGTCAAAGCCATCAAAATGCAGGCGGGCCATACGCCAACAAGGGGCAGGAACATGAAGCAAAGCTTGCCAAATTGATCCCCACTGAAGGCCAAAACAGAAAAGAAGGACTTACAAAGACGCTTGAATGGAGAAAACAGGAAAGGAATTCAATTTCTCTGAGAAAAAAAGAAAATTTGGGTAAGTTAGTGATTCTAAGAAAATGGCCTGGGTTTATATCAGGTGCAGTGCAAAGGACCAAAAGATGCCAAAACTAAGCTCACAGATGTTGCAAAAGCAGGGGAAAAAGTCAAGGAGGAAGACACAACTTAGGGGGTAAGATATGAGGGACATGGCATGAATACTTAAAATAATAAAAAAAAAAAAAAGAAAAAATCTTTCCAAAAGTCAAAGCCATCAAAATGCAGGCAGGCCATACGCCACCAAGGGCAGGCACATGCAGCAAAGCTTGCCAAAATTGATCCCCACTGAAGGCCAAAACATAAAAGAAGGACCTACAAACACGCTGGAATGGAGACAGCATCAAAGGAATTGCAATTGGTGGAGACAAAAGAAAATTTTGGAAATTTAGTGACTCTAGGAAAATGGCCTGGGTTTATATCAGGTGCAGTGCAAAGGACCAAAAGATGCAAAAACTAAGCTCACAGATGTTGCAAAAGCAGGGGAAAAAGTCAAGGAGGAAGACACAACTTAGGGGGCAAGATATGAGGGACATGGCATGAATACTTAAAACAAAAAAAAAAAAATAGAAAAAATCGTTCCCAAAGTCAAAGCCATCAAAAAGCAGGCAGGCCATACGCCACCAAGGGCAGGCACTTGCAGCAAAGCTTGCCAAAATTGATCCCCACTGAAGGCCAAAACAGAAAAGAAGGACCTACAAACACGCTGGAAAGGAGTCAACATCAAAGGAATTGCAATTGGAGGAGAAAAAAAAGAAAATTTGGGAAATTTAATGACTCTTAGAAAGTGGCCTGGGGTTTATATCATGTGCAGTGCAAAGGACCCAAAGATGCCAAAACTAAGCTCACAGATGTTGCAAAAGCAGGGGAAAAAGTCAAGGAGGAAGACACAACTTAGGGGGCAAGATATGAGGGACATGGCATGAACACTTCAGAAAACAACCAAAAAAAGAAAAAAAATCTTTCCCAAAGTCAAAGCCATCAAAAGGCATGGCCTGCCATCAAGTGCAGGGCCATGCACCAAAGATTCCTCTATTGGTCCCCATTGAAATCGCAAGATTCCTTTTCCCTTCCGGAAAGGAAATGAAATTTCCTTTCGGGAAGGGAAAAGGAATGTTGCGAATCCCAAAAGAAAGGCTTACAAACACTCTGGAAAGGAGATAGGTTGAAATGAAATGCAATCGAAAAAAGCAGAAAATCGGGAATATTAGACTCTTCAAAAAATAGGCTGTGAGGAAATCAGCTGCATTGCAAAGGACCAAAAGGTGCCAAAACTAAGCTCACAGATGTTGCAAAAGCAGGGGAAAAAGTCAAGGAGGAAGACACAACTTAGGGGGCAAGATATGAGGGACATGGCATGAATACTTAAAACAAAAAAGAAAAAAAAAAGAAAAAATCTTTCCCAAAGTCAAAGCCATCAAAATGCAGGCAGGCCATACGCCACCCAGGGAAGGCACTTGCAACAAATCTTGCCAAAATTGATCCCCACTGAAGGCCAAAACAGAAAAGAAGGACCTACAAACACGCTGGAAAGGAGTCAACATCAAAGGAATTGCAATTGGAGGGGAAAAAAAAGAAAATTTGGGAAATTTAATGACTCTAAGAAGTGGCCTGGGGTTTTATCAGGAGCAGTGCAAGCGACCAAAATGTGCCAAAACTAGGCTCACAAATGTTGCAAAAGCAGGGATAAAAAGTCAAGGAGGAAGACACAACTTAGGGGGCAAGATATGAGGGACATGGCATGAATACTGAAAATAATAATAAAAAAAAAAAAATAAAAAATCTTTCCAAAGTCAAAGACATCAAAATGCAGGCAGGCCATACGCAACCAAGGGCAGGCACATGCAGCAAAGTTTGCCAAAATTGATCCCCACTGAAGGCCAAAACAGAAAAGAAGGACCTACAAACACGCTGGAAAGGAGTCAACATCAAAGGAATTGCAATTGGAGGAGAAAAAAAGAAAATTTTGGAAATTTAGTGACTCTAAGAAAATGGCCTGGGTTTATATCCGGCGCAGTGCAAAGGACCAAAAGATGCCAAAACTAAGCTCACAGATGTTGCAAAAGCAGGGGAAAAAGTCAAGGAGGAAGACACAACTTAGGTGGCAAGATATGAGGGACATGGCGTGAATAATTAAAATAATAAAAAAAAAAAAAAAAGAAAACATCTTTCCCAAAGTCAAAGCCATCAAAATGCAGGCAGGCCATACGCCACGAAGGGCAGGCACATGCAGCAAAGCTTGCCAAAATTGATCCCCCACTGAAGGGCAAAACAGAAAAGAAGGACCCAGAAACATGCTGGAAAGGAGTCAACATCAAAGGAATTGCAATTGGAGGAGAAAAAAAGAAAATTTGGGAAATTGAGTGACTCTTAGAAAGTTGCCTGGGGTTTTATCAGGTGCAGTGCAAAGGACCAAAACATGTCGAAACTAAGCTCAAAGATGTTGCAAAAGCAGGGAAAAAAGTCAAGGAGGAAGACACAACTTAGGGGGCAAGATATGAGGGACATGGCATGAACACTTCAGAAAACAACCAAAAAAAGAAAAAAATCTTTCCCAAAGTCAAAGCCATCAAAGCCATGGCCTGCCATCAAGTGCAGGGACATGCACCTAAGATTCCTCTATTGGTCCCCATTGAAATCGCAAGATTCCTTTTCCCTTCCCGAAAGGAAATGAAATTTCCTTTCGGGAAGGGAAAAGGAATCTTGCGAATCCCAAAAGAAAGGCTTACAAACACTATGGAAAGGAGATAGGTTCAAATGAAATGCAATTGAAAAAAGCAGAAAATCGGGAATTTTAGTCTCTACAAAAAATAGGCTAAGAGGAAATCAGCTGCATTGCAAAGGACCAAAAGATGCCAAAACTAAGCTCACAGATGTTGCAAAAGCAGGGGAAAAAGTCAAGGAGGAAGACACAACTTAGGGGGCAAGATATGAGGGACATGGCATGAACACTTCAGAAAACAACTAAAAAAAGAAAAAAATCTTTCCCAAAGTCAAAGCCATCAAAGGCATGTCCTGCCATCAAGTGCAGGGACATGCACCAAAGATTCCTCTATTGGTCCCCATTGAAATCGCAAGATTCCTTTTCCCTTCCCGAAAGGAAATGAAATTTCCTTTCAGGAAGGGGAAAGGAATCTTGCGAATCCCAAAAGAAAGGCTTACAAACACTCTGGAAAGGAGATAGGTTCAAATGAAATGCAATTGAAAAAAGCAGAAAATTGGGAATTATAGTCTCTTCAAAAAATAGGCTGTGAGGAAATCAGCTGCATTGCAAAGGACCAAAAGGTGCCAAAACTAAGCTCACAGATGTTGCAAAAGCAGGGGAAAAAGTCAAGGAGGAAGACACAACTTAGGGGGCAAGATATGAAGGACATGGCATGAATACTTAAAACAAAAAAAAAAAAAAAAGAAAAAATCTTTCCCAAAGTCAAAGCCATCAAAATGCAGGCAGGCCATACGCCACCAAGGGCAGGCACATGCAGCAAAGCTTGCCAAAATTGATCCCCACTGAAGGCCAAAACAGAAAAGAAGGACCTAAAAACACGCTGGTAAGGAGTCAACATCAAAGGAATTGCAATTGGAGGAGAAAAAAAGAAAATTTTGGAAATTTAATGACTCTAAGAAGTGGCCTGGGGTTTTAGCAGGTGCAGTGCAAGCGACCAAAATGTGCCAAACCTAGGCTCACAAATGTTGCAAAAGCAGGGGAAAAAGTCAAGGAGGAAACACAACTTAAGGGGCAAGATATGAGGGACATGGCATGAATACTGAAAATAATATTAAAAAAAAAAAAATAAAAAATCTTTCCCAAAGTCAAAGCCATCAAAATGCAGGCAGGCCATACGCCACCAAGGGCAGGCACATGCAGCAAAGCTTGCCAAAATTGATCCCCACTGAAGGCCAAAACAGAAAAGAAGGACCTACAAACACGCTGGAAAGGAGTCAACATCAAAGGAATTGCAATTGGAGGAGAAAAAAAGGAAATTTTGGAAATTTAGCGACTCTAAGAAAATGGCCTGGGTTTATATCCGGCGCAGTGCAAAGGACCAAAAGATGCCAAAACTAAGCTCACAGATGTTGCAAAAGAAGAGGAAAAAGTCAAGGAGGAAGACACAACTTAGGTGGCAAGATATGAGGGACATGGCGTGAATAATTAAAATAATAAAAAAAAAAAAAAGAAAACATCTTTCCCAAAGTCAAAGCCATCAAAATGCAGGCAGGCCATACGCCACGAAGGGCAGGCACATGCAGCAAAGCTTGCCAAAATTGATCCCCACTGAAGGCCAAAACAGAAAAGAAGGACCTATCAACACGCTGGAAAAGTGTCAACATCAAAGGAATTGCAATTGGAGGAGAAAAAAAGAAAATTTTGGAAATTTAGTGACTCTAAGAAAATGGCCTGGGTTTATATCAGGTGCAGTGCAAAGGACCAAAAGATGCCAAAACTAAGCTCACAGGTGTTGCAAAAGCAGGGGAAAAAGTCAAGGAGGAAGACACAACTTAGGGGGCAAGATATGAGGGATATGGCATGAATACTTAAAGCAAAAAAAAAAAAAAAAAAAAGAAAAAATCTTTCCCAATGTCAAAGCCATCAAAATGCAGGCAGGCCATACGCCAGCAAGTGCAGGCACATGCAGCAAAGCTTGCCAAAATTGATCCCCACTGAAGGCCAAAACAGAAAAGAAGGACCTACAAACACGCTGGAATGGAGACACCATCAAAGGAATTGCAATTGGAGGAGAAAAAATAAAAATTTGGGTAAGTTAGTGATTCTAAGAAAATGGCCTGGGTTTATATCAGGTGCAGTGCAAAGGACCAAAAGATGCCAAAACTAAGCTCACAGGTGTTCAAAAGCAGGGGAATAAGTCAAGGAGGAAGACACAACTTAGGGGGCAAGATATGAGGGACATGGCATGAACACTTCAGAAAAAAACCAAAAAAAGAAAAAAATCTTTCTCAAAGTCAAAGCCATCAAAAGGCATGGCCTGCCATCAAGTGCTGGGACATGCACCAAAGATTCCTCTCTTGGTTCCCATTGAAATCGCAAGATTCCTTTTCCCTTCCCGAAAGGAAATGAAATTTCCTTTCGGGAAGGGAAAAGGAATCTTGCGAATCCCAAAAGAAAGGCTTACAAACACTCTGGAAAGGAGATAGGTTCAAATGAAATGGAATTGAAAAAAGCAGAAAATCTGGAATTTTAGTCTCTTCAAAAAATAGGCTGTGAGGAAATCAGCTGCATTGCAAAGGACCAAAGGTGCAAAAACTAAGCTCACAGATGTTGCAAAAGCAGGGGAAAAAGTCAAGGAGGAAGACACAACTTAGGGGGCAAGATATGAGGGACATGGCATGAATACTTAAAACAAAAAAGAAAAAAAAATAAAAAATCTTTGCTAAAGTCAAAGCCATCAAAATGCAGGCAGGCCATACGCCACCAAGGGCAGGCCCATGAAGCAAAGCTTGCCAAAATTGATCCCCACTGAAGGCCAAAACAGAAAAGAAGGACTTGCAAACACGCTGGAAAGGAGTCAACATCAAAGGAATTGCAATTGGAGGAGACAAAAAGAAAATTTGGGAAATTTAATGACACTAAGAAGTGGCTTGGGGTTTTAGCAGGTGCAGTGCAAAGGAACAAAAGATGCCAAAACTAAGCTCACAGATGTTGCAAAAGCAGGGGAAAAAGTCAAGGAGGAAGACACAACTTAGGGGGCAAGATATGAGGGACATGGCATGAATACTTAAAACAAAAAAGAAAAAAAAAAGAAAAAATCTTTCCCAAAGTCAAAGCCATCAAAATGCAGGCAGGCCATACGCCACCAAGGGAAGGCACTTGCAACAAATCTTGCCAAAATTGATCCCCACTGAAGGCCAAAACAGAAAAGAAGGACCTACAAACACGCTGGAAAGGAGTCAACATCAAAGGAATTGCAATTGGAGGGGAAAAAAAGAAAATTTGGGAAATTTAATGACTCTAAGAAGTGGCCTGGGGTTTTTTCAGGAGCAGTGCAAGCGACCAAAATGTGCCAAAACTAGGCTCACAAATGTTGCAAAAGCAGGGATAAAAAGTCAAGGAGGAAGACACAACTTAGGGGGCAAGATATGAGGGACATGGCATGAATACTGAAAATAATAATAAAAAAAAAAAAAAAAAAAATCTTTCCCAAAGTCAAAGACATCAAAATGCAGGCAGGCCATACGCAACCAAGGGCAGGCACATGCAGCAAAGTTTGCTAAAATTGATCCCCACTGAAGGCCAAAACAGAAAAGAAGGACCTACAAACACGCTGGAAAGGAGTCAACATCTAAGGAATTGCAATTGGAGGAGAAAAAAAGAAAATTTGGGAAATTTAGTGACTCTAAGAAAATGGCCTGGGTTTATATCCGGCGCAGTGCAAAGGACCAAAAGATGCCAAAACTAAGCTCACAGATGTTGCAAAAGCAGGGGAAAAAGTCAAGGAGGAAGACACAACTTAGGTGGCAAGATATGAGGGACATGGCGTGAATAATTAAAATAATAAAAAAAAAAAAAAGAAAACATCTTTCCCAAAGTCAAAGCCATCAAAATGCAGGCAGGCCATACGCCACGAAGGGCAGGCACATGCAGCAAAGCTTGCCAAAATTGATCCCCACTGAAGGCCAAAACAGAAAAGAAGGACCCAGAAACATGCTGGAAAGGAGTCAACATCAAAGGAATTGCAATTGGAGGAGAAAAAAAGAAAATTTGGGAAATTGAGTGACTCTTAGAAAGTTGCCTGGGGTTTTATCAGGTGCAGTGCAAAGGACCAAAACATGTCGAAACTAAGCTCAAAGATGTTGCAAAAGCAGGGGAAAAAGTCAAGGAGGAAGACACAACTTAGGGGGCAAGATATGAGGGACATGGCATGAACACTTCAGAAAACAACCAAAAAAAGAAAAAAATCTTTCCCAAAGTCAAAGCCATCAAAGCCATGGCCTGCCATCAAGTGCAGGGGCATGCACCTAAGATTCCTCTATTGGTCCTCATTGAAATCGCAAGATTCCTTTTCCCTTCCCGAAAGGAAATGAAATTTCCTTTCGGGAAGGGAAAAGGAATCTTGCGAATCCCAAAAGAAAGGCTTACAAACACTCTGGAAAGGAGATAGGTTCAAATGAAATGCAATTGAAAAAAGCAGAAAATCGGGAATTTTAGTCTCTACAAAAAATAGGCTAAGAGGAAATCAGCTGCATTGCAAAGGACCAAAAGATGCCAAAACTAAGCTCACAGATGTTGCAAAAGCAGGGGAAAAAGTCAAGGAGGAAGACACAACTTAGGGGGCAAGATATGAGGGACATGGCATGAACACTTCAGAAAACAACCAAAAAAAGAAAAAAATCTTTCCCAAAGTCAAAGCCATCAAAGGCATGGCCTGCCATCAAGTGCAGGGAAATGCACCAAAGATTCCTCTATTGGTCCCCATTGTAATCGCAAGATTCCTTTTCCCTTCCCGAAAGGAAATGAAATTTCCTTTCAGGAAGGGGAAAGGAATCTTGCGAATCCCAAAAGAAAGGCTTACAAACACTCTGGAAAGCAGATAGGTTCAAATGAAATGCAATTGAAAAAAGCAGAAAATTGGGAATTATAGTCTCTTCAAAAAATAGGCTGTGAGGAAATCAGCTGCATTGCAAAGGACCAAAAGGTGCCAAAACTAAGCTCACAGATGTTGCAAAAGCAGGGGAAAAAGTCAAGGAGGAAGACACAACTTAGGGGGCAAGATATGAAGGACATGGCATGAATACTTAAAACAAAAAAAAATAAAAAAGAAAAAATCTTTCCCAAAGTCAAAGCCATCAAAATGCAGGCAGGCCATACGCCAGCAAGTGCAGGCACATGCAGCAAAGCTTGCCAAAATTGATCCCCACTGAAGGCCAAAACAGAAAAGAAGGACCTAAAAACACGCTGGTAAGGAGTCAACATCAAAGGAATTGCAATTGGAGGAGAAAAAAAGAAAATTTTGGAAATTTAATGACTCTAAGAAGTGGCCTGGGGTTTTAGCAGGTGCAGTGCAAGCGACCAAAATGTGCCAAACCTAGGCTCACAAATGTTGCAAAAGCAGGGGAAAAAGTCAAGGAGGAAACACAACTTAGGGGGCAAGATATGAGGGACATGGCATGAATACTGAAAATAATATTAAAAAAAAAAAAATAAAAAATCTTTCCCAAAGTCAAAGCCATCAAAATGCAGGCAGGCCATACGCCACCAAGGGCAGGCACATGCAGCAAAGCTTGCCAAAATTGATCCCCACTGAAGGCCAAAACAGAAAAGAAGGACCTACAAACACGCTGGAAAGGAGTCAACATCAAAGGAATTGCAATTGGAGGAGAAAAAAAGGAAATTTTGGAAATTTAGCGACTCTAAGAAAATGGCCTGGGTTTATATCCGGCGCAGTGCAAAGGACCAAAAGATGCCAAAACTAAGCTCACAGATGTTGCAAAAGAAGAGGAAAAAGTCAAGGAGGAAGACACAACTTAGGTGGCAAGATATGAGGGACATGGCGTGAATAATTAAAATAATAAAAAAAAAAAAAAAGAAAACATCTTTCCCAAAGTCAAAGCCATCAAAATTCAGGCAGGCCATACGCCACGAAGGGCAGGCACATGCAGCAAAGCTTGCCAAAATTGATCCCCACTGAAGGCCAAAACAGAAAAGAAGGACCTATCAACACGCTGGAAAAGTGTCAACATCAAAGGAATTGCAATTGGAGGAGAAAAAAAGAAAATTTTGGAAATTTAGTGACTCTAAGAAAATAGCCTGGGTTTATATCAGGTGCAGTGCAAAGGACCAAAAGATGCCAAAACTAAGCTCACAGATGTTGCAAAAGCAGGGGAAAAAGTCAAGGAGGAAGACACAACTTAGGGGGCAAGATATGAGGGACATGGCATGAATACTTAAAACAAAAAAAAAAAAAATAGAAAAAATCGTTCCCAAAGTCAAAGCCATCAAAATGCAGGCAGGCCATACGCCAGCAAGTGCAGGCACATGCAGCAAAGCTTGCCAAAATTGATCCCCACTGAAGGCCAAAACAGAAAAGAAGGACCTACAAACACGCTGGAATGGAGACACCATCAAAGGAATTGCAATTGGAGGAGAAAAAATGAAAATTTGGGTAAGTTAGTGATTCTAAGAAAATGGCCTGGGTTTATATCAGGTGCAGTGCAAAGGACCAAAAGATGCCAAAACTAAGCTCACAGGTGTTCAAAAGCAGGGGAATAAGTCAAGGAGGAAGACACAACTTAGGGGGCAAGATATGAGGGACATGGCATGAACACTTCAGAAAAAAACCAAAAAAAGAAAAAAATCTTTCTCAAAGTCAAAGCCATCAAAATGCATGGCCTGCCATCAAGTGCTGGGACATGCACCAAAGATTCCTCTCTTGGTTCCCATTGAAATCGCAAGATTCCTTTTCCCTTCCCGAAAGGAAATGAAATTTCCTTTCGGGAAGGGAAAAGGAATCTTGCGAATCCCAAAAGAAAGGCTTACAAACACTCTGGAAAGGAGATAGGTTCAAATGAAATGGAATTGAAAAAAGCAGAAAATCTGGAATTTTAGTCTCTTCAAAAAATAGGCTGTGAGGAAATCAGCTGCATTGCAAAGGACCAAAAGATGCCAAAACTAAGCCCACAGATGTTGCAAAATCAGGGGAAAAAGTCAAGGAGGAAGACACAACTTAGGGAGCAAGATATGAGGGACATGGCATGAATACTTAAAACAAAATTGAAAAAAAAAAGAAAAAATCTATCCCAAAGTCAAAGCCATCAAAATGCAGGCAGGCCATACGCCACCAAGGGCAGGCACATGCAGCAAAGCTTGCCAAAATTGATCCCCACTGAAGGCCAAAACAGAAAAGAAGGACCAACAAACACGCTGGAATTGAGACATCATCAAAGGAATTGCAATTGGAGGAGAAAAAAAGAAAATTTTGGAAATTTAGTGATTCTAAGAAAATGGCCTGGGTTTATATCAGGTGCAGTACAAAGGACCAAAAGATGCCAAAACTAAGCTCACAGATGTTGCAAAAGCAGGGGAAAAAGTCAAGGAGGAAGACACAACTTAGGGGGCAAGATATGAGAGACAAGGCATGAATACTTAAAACAAAAAAGAAAAAAAAAAGAAAAAATCTTTCCCAAAGTCAAAGCCATCAAAAAGCAGGCAGGCCATACGCCAGCAAGTGCAGGAACATGCAGCAAAGCTTGCCAAAATTGATCCCCACTGAAGGCCAAAACAGAAAAGAAGGACTTACAAACACGCTGGAAAGGTGTCAACATCAAAGGAATTGCAATTGGAGGAGAAAAAAAGAAAATTTTGGAAATTTAGTGACTCTTAGAAAATGGCCTGGGTTTATATCATGTGCAGTGCAAAAGACAAAAGATGCAAAAACTAAGCTCAAAGATGTTGCAAAAGCAGGTATAAAAAGTCAAGGAGGAAGACACAACTTATGGGGCAGGATATGAGGGACATGGCTTGAATACTTAAAATAATAAAAAAAAAAAAGAAAAATTCTTTCCCAAAGTCAAAGCCATCAAAATGCAGGCGGGCCATACGCCACCAAGCGCAGGAACATGCAGCAAAGCTTGACAAAATTGATCCCCACTGAAGGCCAAAACAGAAAAGAAGGACCTACAAACACGCTGGAATGGAGAAAACAGGAAAGGAATTCAATTTCTCTGAGAAAAAAAGAAAATTTGGGTAAGTTAGTGATTCTAAGAAAATGGCCTGGGTTTATATCAGGTGCAGTGCAAAGGACCAAAAGATGCAAAAACTAAGCTCACAGATGTTGCAAAAGCAGGGGAAAAAGTCAAAGAGGAAGACACAACTTAGGGGGTAAGATATGAGGGACATGGCATGAATACTTAAAATAATAAAAAAAAAAAAAGAAAAAATCTTTCCCAAAGTCAAAGCCATCAAAATGCAGGCAGGCCATACGCCACCAAGGGCAGGCACATGCAGCAAAGCTTGCCAAAATTGATCCCCACTGAAGGCCAAAACATAAAAGAAGGACCTACAAACACGCTGGAATGGAGACAGCATAAAAGGAATTGCAATTGGTGGAGACAAAAGAAAATTTTGGAAATTTAGTGACTCTAGGAAAATGGCCTGGGTTTATATCAGGTGCAGTGCAAAGGACCAAAAGATGCAAAAACTAAGCTCACAGATGTTGCAAAAGCAGGGGAAAAAGTCAAGGAGGAAGACAGAACTTAGGGGGCAAGATATGAGGGACATGGCATGAATACTTAAAACAAAAAAGAAAAAAAAAAGAAAAAATCTATCCCAAAGTCAAAGCCATCAAAATGGAGGAAGGCCATACGCCAGCAAGTGCAGGCACATGCAGCAAAGCTTGCCAAAATTGATCCCCACTGAAGGCCAAAACAGAAAAGAAGGACCTACCAACACGCTGGAAAAGTGTCAACATCAAAGGAATTGCAATTGGAGGATAAAAAAAGAAAATTTTGGAAATTTAGTGACTTTAAGAAAATGGCCTTGGTTTATATCAGGTGCAGTGCAAAGGACCAAAAGATGCCAAAACTAAGCTCACAGATGTTGCAAAAGCAGGAGAAAAAGTCAAGGAGGAAGACACAACTTAGGGGGCAAGATATGAGGGACATGGCATGAATACTTAAAACAAAAAAGAAAAAAAAAAAGAAAAAATCTTTCCCAAAGTCAAAGCCATCAAAATGCAGGCAGGCCATACGCCAGCAAGTGCAGGCACATGCAGCAAAGCTTGCCAAAATTGATCCCCACTGAAGGCCAAAACAGAAAAGAAGGACTTACAAACACGCTGGAAAGGAGTCAACATCAAAGGAATTGCAATTGGAGCAGAAAAAAAGAAAATTTTGGAAATTTAGTGACTCTAAGAAAATGGCCTGGGTTTATATCAGGTGCATTGCAAAGGACCAAAAGGTGCAAAAACTAAGCTCACAGATGTTGCAAAAGCAGGGGAAAAAGTCAAGGAGGAAGACACAACTTAGGGGGCAAGATATGAGAGACAAGGCATGAATACTTCAAATAATAAAAAAAAAAAAAAAGAAAAAATCTTTCCCAAAGTCAAAGCCATCAAATAATAAAAAAAAAAAAAAAGAAAAAATCTTTCCCAAAGTCAAAGCCATCAAAATGCAGGCAGGCCATATGCCACCAAGGGCAGGCACATGCAGCAAAGCTTGCCAAAATTGATCCCCACTGAAGGCCAAAACAGGAAAGAAGGACATCCAAACACGCTGGAATGGAGAGAACATCAAAGGATTTGCAATTGGAGGAGAAAAAAAGAAAATTTGGGTAAGTTAGTGATTCTAAGAAATTTGCCTGGGTTTATATCAGGTGCATTGCAAAGGACCAAAAGATGCCAAAACTAAGCTCACAGATGTTGCAAAAGCAGGACAAAAAGTCAAGGAGGAAGACACAACTTAGGGGGCAAGATATGAGGGACATGGCATGAATACTTAAAACAAAAAGGAAAAAAAAAGAAAAATTCTTTCCCAAAGTCAAAGCCATCAAAATGCAGGCAGGGCATATGCAACCAAGGGCAGGCACATGCAGCAAAGCTTGCCAAAATTGATCCCCACTGAAGGCCAAAACAGAAAAGAAGGACTTACAAACACGCTGGAATGGAGAAAACAGGAAAGGAATTCAATTTCTCTGAGAAAAAAAGAAAATTTGGGTAAGTTAGTGATTCTAAGAAAATGGCCTGGGTTTATATCAGGTGCAGTACAAAGGACCAAAAGATGCCAAAACTAAGCTCACAGATGTTGCAAAAGCAGGGGAAAAAGTCAAGGAGGAAGACAGAACTTAGGGGGCAAGATATGAGGGACATGGCATGAATACTTAAAACAAAAATGAAAAAAAAAAAGAAAAAATCTTTCCCAAAGTCAAAGCCATCAAAATGCAGGCAGGCCATACGCCACCAAGGGCAGGCACATGCAGCAAAGCTTGCCAAAATTGATCCCCACTGAAGGCCAAAACAGAAAAGAAGGACTTACAAACACGCTGGAATGGAGACACCATCAAAGGAATTGCAATTGGAGGAGAAAAAAAGAAAATTTGGGTAAGTTAGTGATTCTAAGAAAATGGCCTGGGTTTATATCAGGTGCAGTGCAAAGGACCAAAAGATGCAAAAACTAAGCTCACAGATGTTGCAAAAGCAGGGGAATAAGTCAAGGAGGAAGACAGAACTTAAGGGGAAAGATATGAGGGACATGGCATGAATACTTACAATAATAAAGAAAAAAAAGAAAAAATCTTTCCCAAAGTCAAAGCCATCAAAATGCAGGCAGGCCATACGCCACCAAGGGCAGGCACATGCAGCAAAGCTTGCCAAAATTGATCCCCACTGAAGGCCAAAACAGAAAAGAAGGACCAACAAACACGCTGGAATTGAGACAGCATCAAAGGAATTGCAATTGGAGGAGACAAAAGAAAATTTGGGAAATTTAGTGAGTCGAAGAAAATGGTCTGGGTTTATATCAGGTGCAGTGCAAAGGACCAAAAGATGCCAAAACTAAGCTCACAGATGTTGCAAAAGCAGGGGAAAAAGTCAAGGAGGAAGACACAACCTAGGGGGCAAGATATGAGGGACATGGCATGAATATTTACAATAACAAAAAAAAAAAAAAGAAAAAATCTTTCCCAAAGTCAAAGCCATCAAAATGCAGGCTGGCCATACGCCAGCAAGTGCAGGCACATGCAGCAAAGCTTGCTAACATTGATCCCCACTGAAGGCCAAAACAGAAAAGAAGGACTTACAAACATGCTGGAATGGAGACACGATCAAAGCAATTGCAATTGGAGGAGAAAAAAAAGAAAATTTGGGTAAGTTAGTGATTCTAAGAAAATGGCCTGGGTTTATATCAGGTGCAGTGCAAAGGACCAAAAGATGCCGAAACTAAGCTCACAGATGTTGCAAAAGCAGGGGAAAAAGTCAAGGAGGAAGACAGAACTTAGGGGGAAACATATAAGGGACATGGCATGAATACTTAAAACAAAAAAGAAAAAAAAAAGAAAAAATCTTTCCCAAAGTCAAAGCCATCAAAAAGCAGGCAGGCCATACGCCAGCAAGTGCAGGAACATGCAGCAAAGCTTGCCAAAATTGATCCCCACTGAAGGCCAAAACAGAAAAGAAGGACTTACAAACACGCTGGAATGGAGAAAACAGGAAAGGAATTCAAGTTCTCTGAGAAAAAAAGAAAATTTGGGTAAGTTAGTGATTCCAAGAAAATGGCCTGGGTTTATATCAGGTGCAGTGCAAAGGACCAAAAGATGCAAAAACTAAGCTCACAGATGTTGCAAAAGCAGGGGAAAAAGTCAAGGAGAAAGACACAACTTAGGGGGCAAGATATGAGGGACATGGCATGAATACTTACAATAATAAAAAAAAAAAATAGAAAAAATCTTTCCCAAAGTCAAAGCCATCAAAATGCAGGCAGGCCATACGCCACCAAGGGCCGGCACATGCAGCAAAGCTTGCCAAAATTGATCCCCACTGAAGGCCAAAACATAAAAGAAGGACCTACAAACACGCTGGAATGGAGACAGCATAAAAGGAATTGCAATTGGTGGAGACAAAAGAAAATTTGGGAAATTTAGTGACTCTAGGAAAATGGCCTGGGTTTATATCAGGTGCAGTGCAAAGGACCAAAAGATGCAACAACTAAGCTCACAGATGTTGCAAAAGCAGGGGAAAAAAGTCAAGGAGGAAGACACAACTTAGGGGGCAAGATATGAGGGACATGGCATGAATACTTACAATAATAAAAAAAAAAAAAAGAAAAAATCTTTCCCAAAGTCAAAGCCATCAAAATGGAGGAAGGCCATACGCCACCAAGGGCAGGCACATGCAGCAAAGCTTGCCAAAATTGATCCCCACTGAAGGCCAAAACAGAAAAGAAGGACCTATCAACACGCTGGAAAAGTGTCAACATCAAAGGAATTGCAATTGGAGGAGAAAAAAAGAAAATTTTGGAAATTTAGTGACTCTAAGAAAATGGCCTGGGTTTATATCAGGTGCCGTGCAAAGGACCAAAAGATGCCAAAACTAAGCTCACAGATGTTGCAAAAGCAGGGGAAAAAGTCAAGGAGGAAGACACAACTTAGGGGGCAAGATGTGAGGGACATGGCATGAATAATTAAAACAAAAAAAAAAAAAAAAAAAGAAAAAATCTTTCCCAATGTCAAAGCCATCAAAATGCAGGCAGGCCATATGCCAGCAAGTGCAGGCACATGCAGCAAAGCTTGCCAAAATTGATCCCCACTGAAGGCCAAAACAGAAAAGAAGGACTTACAAACACGCTGTAATGGAGACACCATCAAAGGTATTGCAATTGGAGGAGAAAAAATGAAAATTTGGGTAAGTTAGTGATTCTAAGAAAATGGCCTGGGTTTATATCAGGTGCAGTGCAAAGGACCAAAAGGTGCCAAAACTAAGCTCACAGGTGTTGCAAAAGCAGGGGAAAAAGTCAAGGAGGAAGACACAACTTAGGGAGCAAGATATGAGGGACATGGCATGAATACTTAAAACAAAATTGAAAAAAAAAAGAAAAAATCTATCCCAAAGTCAAAGCCATCAAAATGCAGGCAGGCCATACGCCACCAAGGGCAGGCACATGCAGCAAAGCTTGCCAAAATTGATCCCCACTGAAGGCCAAAACAGAAAAGAAGGACTTACAAACACGCTGGAATGGAGACAACATCAAAGGAATTGCAGTTTAAGGAGAAAAATAGAAAATTTGTATAAGTTAGTGATTCTAAGAAAATGGCCTGGGTTTATATCAGGTGCAGTACAAAGGACCAAAAGATGCCAAAACTAAGCTCACAGATGTTTCAAAAGCAGGGGAATAAGTCAAGGAGGAAGACAGAACTTAAGGGGAAAGATATGAGGGACATGGCATGAATACTTACAATAACAAAAAAAAAAAAAGAAAAAATCTTTCCCAAAGTCAAAGCCATCAAAATGCAGGCAGGCCATACGCCACCAAGTGCAGGCACATGCAGCAAAGTTTGCCAAAATTGATCCCCACTGAAGGCCAAAACAGAAAAGAAGGACTTACAAACACGCTGGAATGGAGACAACATCAAAGGAATTGCAATTGGAGGAGAAAAAAAGAAAATTTGGGAAATGTAGTGACTCTAAAAAAATGGCCTGGGTTTATATCAGGTGCAGTGCAAAGGACCAAAAGGTGCCAAAACTAAGCTCACAGGTGTTGCAAAAGCAGGGGAAAAAGTCAAGGAGGAAGACACACCTTGGGGGGCAAGATATGAGGGACATGGCATGAACACTTCAGAAAAAAACCAAAAAAAGAAAAAAATCTTTCCCAAAGTCAAAGCCATCAAAAGGCATGGCCTGCCATCAAGTGCAGGGACATGCACCAAAGATTCCTCTATTGGTCCCCATTGAAATCGCAAGATTCCTTTTCCCTTCTCGAAAGGAAATGAAATTTCCTTTCGAGAAGGGAAAAGGAATCTTGCGGATCCCAAAAGAAAGGCTTACAAACACTCTGGAAAGGAGATAGGTTCAAATGAAATGCAATTGAAAAAAGCAGAAAATCTGGAATTTTAGTCTCTTCAAATAATAGGCTGTGAGGAAATCAGCTGCAATGCAAAGGACCAAAAGATGCCAAAACTAAGCTCACAGATGTTGCAAAAGCAGGGGAAAAAGTCAAGGAGGAAGACACAACTTAGGGGCAAGATATGAGGGACATGGCATGAATACTTAAAAATAATAAAAAAAAAAAAAAAAAAAATCTTTCCCAAAGTCAAAGCCATCAAAATGCAGGCAGGCCATACGCCACCAAGGGCAGGCACATGCAGCAAAGCTTGCCAAAATTGATCCCCACTGAAGGCCAAAACAGAAAAGAAGGACTTACAAACACGCTGGAATTGAGACACGATCAAAGCAATTGCAATTGGAGGAGAAGAAAAGAAAATTTGGGTAAGTTAGTGATTCTAAGTAAATGGCCTGGGTTTATATCAGGTGCAGTACAAAGGACCAAAAGATGCCAAAACTAAGCTCACAGATGTTGCAAAAGCAGGGGAAAAAGTCAAGGAGGAAGACAGAACTTAGGGAGCAAGATATGAGGGACATGGCATGAATACTTAAAACAAAAAAGAAAAAAAAAAGAAAAAATCCTTCCCAAAGTCAAAGCCATCAAAAAGCAGGCAGGCCATACGCCAGCAAGTGCAGGAACATGCAGCAAAGCTTGCCAAAATTGATTCCCACTGAAGGCCAAAACAGAAAAGAAGGACTTACAAACACGCTGGAAAGGTGTCAACATCAAAGGAATTGCAATTGGAGGAGAAAAAAAGAAAATTTTGGAAATTTAGTGACTCTTAGAAAATGGCCTGGGTTTATATCATGTGCAGTGTAAAAGACAAAAGATGCAAAATCTAAGCTGAAAGATGTTGCAAAAGCAGGGTAAAAAGTCAAGGAGGAAGACACAACTTAGGGGGCAGGATATGAGGGACATGGCATGAATACTTAAAATAATAAAAAAAAAAAAAAAAGAAAAATTCTTTCCCAAAGTCAAAGCCATCAAAATGCAGGCGGGCCATACGCCACCAAGGGCAGGAACATGCAGAAAAGCTTGCCAAAATTGATCCCCACTGAAGGCCAAAACAGAAAAGAAGGACTTACAAAGACGCTGGAATGGAGAAAACAGGAAAGGAATTCAATTTCTCTGAGAAAAAAAGAAAATTTGGGTAAGTTAGTGATTCTAAGAAAATGGCCTGGGTTTATATCAGGTGCAGTGCAATGGACCAAAAGATGCAAAAACTAAGCTCACAGATGTTGCAAAAGCAGGGGAAAAAGTCAAAGAGGAAGACACAACTTAGGGGGTAAGATATGAGGGACATGGCATGTATACTTACAATAATAAAAAAAAAAAAAAAGAAAAAATCTTTCCCAAAGTCAAAGCCATCAAAATGCAGGCAGGCCATACGCCACCAAGGGCAGGCACATGCAGCAAAGCTTGCCAAAATTGATCCCCACTGAAGGCCAAAACAGAAAAGAAGGACTTACAAACACGCTGGAAAGGAGTCAACATCAAAGGAATTGCAATTGGAGGAGAAAAAAAGAAAATTTTGGAAATTTAGTGACTCTAAGAAAATGGCCTGGGTTTATATCAGGTGCAGTGCAAAGGACCAAAAGATGCCAAAACTAAGCTCACAGATGTTGCAAAAGCAGGGGAAAAAGTCAAGGAGGAAGACACAACTTAGGGGGCAAGATATGAGGGACATGGCATGAACACTTCAGAAAACAACCAAAAAAAGAAAAAAATCTTTCTCAAAGTCAAAGCCATCAAAAGGCATGGCCTGCCATCAAGTGCAGGGACATGCACCAAAGATTCCTCTATTGGTCCCCATTGAAATCGCAAGATTCCTTTTCCCTTCCCGAAAGGAAATGAAATTGCCTTCGGGAAGGGAAAAGGAATCTTGCGAATCCAAAAAGAAAGGTTTACAAACACTCTGGAAAGGAGATAGGTTCAAATGAAATGGAATTGCAAAAAGCAGAAAATTGGGAATTTTAGTCTCTTCAAAAAATAGGCTGTGAGGAAATCAGCTGCATTGCAAAGGACCAAAAAATGAAAAAACTAAGCCCACAAATGTTGCAAAATCAGGGGAAAAAGTCAAGGAGGAAGACACAACTTAGGGGGCAAGATATGAGGGACATGGCATGAATGCTTAAAACAAAAAAAAAAAAAAAAAAGAAAAAAATTTTTCCCAAAGTCAAAGCCATCAAAATGCAGGCAGGCCATACGCCACCAAGGGCAGGCACATGCAGCAAAGCTTGCCAAAATTGATCCCCACTGAAGGCCAAAACAGAAAAGAAGGACTTACAAACACGCTGGAATGGAGACACCATCAAAGGAATTGCAGTTTAAGGAGAAAAAAAGAAAATTTGTGTAAGTTAGTGATTCTAAGAAAATGGCCTGGGTTTATATCAGGTGCAGTGCAAAGGACCAAAAGATGCAAAAACTAAGCTCACAGATGTTACAAAAGCAGGGGAAAAAGTCAAAGAGGAAGACACAACTTAGGGGGTAAGATATGAGGGACATGGCATGAATACTTAAAATAATAAAAAAAAAAAAAAGAAAAAATCTTTCCAAAAGTCAAAGCCATCAAAATGCAGGCAGGCCATACGCCAGCAAGGGCAGGCACATGCAGCAAAACTTGCCAAAATTGATCCACACTGAATGCCAAATTATAAAAGAAGGACCTACAAACACGCTGGAATGGAGACAGCATCAAAGGAATTGGAATTGGTGGAGACAAAAGAAAATTTTGGAAATTTAGTGACTCTAGGAAAATGGCCTGGGTTTATATCAGGTGCAGTGCAAAGGACCAAAAGATGCAAAAACTAAGCTCACAGATGTTGCAAAAGCAGGGGAAAAAGTCAAGGAGGAAGACACAACTTAGGGGGCAAGATATGAGGGACATGGCATGAATACTTACAATAATAAAAAAAAAAAAAAAGAAAAAATCTTTCCCAAAGTCAAAGCCATCAAAATGGAGGAAGGCCATACGCCACCAAGGGCAGGCACATGCAGCAAAGCTTGCCAAAATTGATCCCCACTGAAGGCCAAAACAGAAAAGAAGGACCTACCAACACGCTGGAAAAGTGTCAACATCAAAGGAATTGCAATTGGAGGAGAAAAAAAGAAAATTTTGGAAATTTAGTGACTCTAAGAAAATGGCCTGGGTTTATATAGGGTGCAGTGCAAAGGACCAAAAGATGTCAAAACTAAGCTCACAGACGTTGCAAAAGCAGGGGAAAAAGTCAAGGAGGAAGACACAACTTAGGGGGCAAGATATGAGAGACATGGCATGAATATTTCAAAAAATAAAAAAAAAAAAAAAGAAAAAATCTTTCCCAAAGTCAAAGCCATCAAAATGCAGGCAGGCCATATGCCACCATGGGCAGGCACATGCAGCAAAGCTTGCCAAAATTGATCCCCACTGAAGGCCAAAACAGGAAAGAAGGACCTACAAACACGCTGGAATGGAGAGAACATCAAAGGATTTGCAATTGGAGGAGAAAAAAAGAAAATTTGGGAAATATACTGACTCAAAGAAATTGGCCTGGGTTTATATCAGGTGCATTGCAAAGGACCAAAAGATGCCAAAACTAAGCTCACAGATGTTGCAAAAGCAGGACAAAAAGTCAAGGAGGAAGACACAACTTAGGGGGCAAGATATGAGGGACATGGCATGAATACTTAAAACAAAAAGGAAAAAAAAAGAAAAATTCTTTCCCAAAGTCAAAGCCATCAAAATGCAGGCAGGCCATACGCCACCAAGGGCAGGCACATGCAGCAAAGCTTGCCAAAATTGATCCCCACTGAAGGCCAAAACAGAAAAGAAGGACTTACAAACACGCTGGAATGGAGACACCATCAAAGGAATTGCAATTGGAGGAGAAAAAAAGAAAATTTGGGTAAGTTAGTGATTCTAAGAAAATGGCCTGGGTTTATATCAGGTGCAGTGCAAAGGACCAAAAGATGCCAAAACTAAGCTCACAGATGTTGCAAAAGCAGGGGAATAAGTCAAGGAGGAAGACAGAACTTAAGGGGAAAGATATGAGGGACATGGCATGAATACTTACAATAATAAAAAAAAAAAAGAAAAAATCTTTTCAAAGTCAAAGCCATCAAAATGCAGGCAGGCCATACACCACCAAGGGCAGGCCCATGAAGCAAAGCTTGCCAAAATTGATCCCCACTGAAGGCCAAAACAGAAAAGAAGGACCAACAAACACGCTGGAATTGAGACAGCATCAAAGGAATTGCAATTGGAGGAGACAAAAGAAAATTTGGGAAATTTAGTGAGTCGAAGAAAATGGCCTGGGTTTATATCAGGTGCAGTGCAAAGGACCAAAAGATGCCAAAACTAAGCTCCCAGATGTTGCAAAAGCAGGGGAAAAAGTCAAGGAGGAAGACACCACCTAGGGGGCAAGATATGAGGGACATGGCATGAATACTTTCAATAACAAAAAAAAAAAAAAGAAAAAATCTTTCCCAAAGTCAAAGCCATCAAAATGCAGGCAGGCCATACGCCAGCAAGTGCAGGCACATGCAGCAAAGCTTGCTAACATTGATCCCCACTGAAGGCCAAAACAGAAAAGAAGGACTTACAAACATGCTGGAATGGAGACACGATCAAAGCAATTGCAATTGGAGGAGAAAAAAAGAAAATTTGGGTAAGTTAGTGATTCTAAGAAAATGGCCTGGGTTTATATCAGGTGCAGTACAAAGGACCAAAAGGTGCCGAAACTAAGCTCACAGATGTTGCAAAAGCAGGGGAAAAAGTCAAGGAGGAAGACACAACTTAGGGGGAAACATATGAGGGACATGGCATGAATACTTAAAATAAAAAAGAAAAAAAAAAGAAAAAATCTTTCCCAAAGTCAAAGCCATCAAAAAGCAGGCAGGCCATACGCCAGCAAGTGCAGGCACATGAAGCAAATCTTGCCAAAATTGATCCCCACTGAAGGCCAAAACATAAAAGAAGGACGTACAAACACGCTGGAATGGAGACAGCATCAAAGGAATTGCAATTGGTGGAGACAAAAGAAAATTTTGGAAATTTAGTGACTCTAGGAAAATGGCCTGGGTTTATATCAGGTGCAGTGCAAAGGACCAAAAGATGCAAAAACTAAGCTCACAGATGTTGCAAAAGCAGGGGAAAAAGTCAAGGAGGAAGACACAACTTAGGGGGCAAGATATGAGGGACATGGCATGAATACTTAAAACAAAAAAAACAAAAAAAAATAGAAAAAATCTTTCCCAAAGTCAAAGCCATCAAAATGCAGGCAGGCCATACGCCACCAAGGGCAGGCACTTGCAGCAAAGCTTGCCAAAATTGATCCCCACTGAAGGCCAAAACAGAAAAGAAGGACCTACAAACACGCTGGAAAGGAGTCAACATCAAAGGAAATGCAATTGGAGGAGAAAACAAGAAAATTTTGGAAATTTAATGACTCTTAGAAAGTGGCCTGGGGTTTATATCAGGTGCAGTGCAAAGGACCAAAAGGTGCCAAAACTAAGCTCACAGATGTTGCAAAAGCAGGGGAAAAAGTCAAGGAGGAAGACAGATCTTAGGGGGCAAGATATGAGGGACATGGCATGAACACTTCAGAAAACAACCAAAAAAAGAAAAAATCTTTCCCAAAGTCAAAGCCATCAAAAGGCATGGCCTGCCATCAAGTGCAGGGACATGCACCAAAGATTCCTCTATAGGTCCCCATTGAAATCGCAAGATTCCTTTTCCCTTCCGGAAAGGAAATGAAATTTCCTTTCGGGAAGGGAAAAGGAATGTTGCGAATCCCAAAAGAAAGGCTTACAAACACTCTGGAAAGGAGATAGGTTGAAATGAAATGCAATCGAAAAAAGCAGAAAATCGGGAAAATTAGACTCTTCAAAAAATAGGCTGTGAGGAAATCAGCTGCATTGCAAAGGACCAAAAGGTGCCAAAACTAAGCTCACAGATGTTGCAAAAGCAGGGGAAAAAGTCAAGGAGGAAGACACAACTTAGGGGGCAAGCTATGAGGGACATGGCATGAATACTTAAAACAAAAAAGAAAAAAATAATAAAAAATCTTTCCTAAAGTCAAAGCCATCAAAATGCAGGCAGGCCATACGCCACCAAGGGCAGGCCCATGAAGCAAAGCTTGCCAAAATTGATCCCCACTGAAGGCCAAAACAGAAAAGAAGGACTTGCAAAAACGCTGGAAAGGAGTCAACATCAAAGGAATTGCAATTGGAGGAGACAAAAAGAAAATTTGGGAAATTTAGTGACTCTAAGAAAATGGCCTGCGTTTATATCAGGTGCAGTGCAAAGGAACAAAAGATGCCAAAACTAAGCTCACAGATGTTGCAAAAGCAGGGGAAAAAGTGAAGGAGGAAGACACAACTTAGGGGGCAAGATATGAGGGACATGGCATGAATACTTAAAACAAAAAAGAAAAAAAAAAGAAAAAATCTTTCCCAAAGTCAAAGCCATCAAAATGCAGGCAGGCCATACACCACCAAGGGAAGGCACTTGCAACAAATCTTGCCAAAATTGATCCCCACTGAAGGCCAAAACAGAAAAGAATGACCTACAAACACGCTGGAAAGGAGTCAACATCAAAGGAATTGCAATTGGAGGAGAAAAAAAAAAAATTTGGGAAATTTAATGTCTCTTAGAAAGTGGCCTGGGGTTTATATCAGGTGCAGTGCAAAGGACCAAAAGATGCCAAAACTAAGCTCACAGATGTTGCAAAAGCAGGGGAAAAAGTCAAGGAGGAAGACACAACTTAGGGGGCAAGATATGAGGGACATGGCATGAATACTTAAAACAAAAAAGAAAAAAAAATTAAAAAATCTTTCCCAAAGTCAAAGCCATCAAAATGCAGGCAGGCCATACGCCACCAAGGGCAGGCACTTGCAGCAAAGCTTGCCAAAATTGATCCCCACTGAAGGCCAAAACAGAAAAGAAGGACCTACAAACACGCTGGAATGGAGACACAATCAAAGGAATTGCAATTGGAGGAGAAAAAAAAAAAATTTGGGAAATTTAATGACTCTAAGAAAATGGCCTGCGTTTATATCAGGTGCAGTGCAAAGGACCAAAAGATGCCAAAACTAAGCTCACAGATGTTGCAAAAGCAGGGGAAAAAGTCAAGGAGGAAGACACAACTTAGGGGGCAAGATATGAGGGACATGGCATGAATGCTTAAAAAAAAAAAAAAAAATAAATAAATCTTTCCCAAGTTAAAGCCATCAAAATGCAGGCAGCTCATACGCCACCAAGGGCAGGCACATGCAGCAATGCTTGCCAAAATTGATCCCCACTGAAGGCCAAAACAGAAAAGAAGGACTTGCAAACACGCTGGAATGGAGACACCATCAAAGGAATTGCAATTGGAGGAGAAAAAATGAAAATTTGGGTAAGTTAGTGATTCTAAGAAAATGGCCTGGGTTTATATCAGGTGCAGTGCAAAGGACAAAAAGGTGCGAAAACTAAGCTCACAGCTGTTCAAAAGCAGGGGAATAAGTCAAGGAGGAAGATACAACTTAGGGGGCAAGATATGAGGGACATGGCATGAACACTTCAGAAAAAAACCAAAAAAAGAAAAAAATCTTTCTCAAAGTCAAAGCCATCAAAAGGCATGGCCTGCCATCAAGTGCTGGGACATGCACCAAAGATACCTCTATTGGTCCCCATTGAAATCGCAAGATTCCTTTTCCCTTCCCGAAAGGAAATGAAATTTCCTTTCGGGAAGGGAAAAGGAATCTTGCGAATCCCAAAAGAAAGGCTTACAAACACTCTGGAAAGGAGATAAGTTCAAATGAAATGGAATTGAAAAAAGCAGAAAATCTGGAATTTTAGTCTCTTCAAAAAATAGGCTGTGAGGAAATCAGCTGCATTGCAAAGCACCAAAAGATGCCAAAACTAAGCCCACAGGTGTATAAAATCAGGGGAAAAAGTCAAGGAGGAAGACACAACTTAGGGTGCAAGATATGAGGGACATGGCATGAATACTTAAAACAAAATTGAAAAAAAAAAGAAAAAATCTATCCCAAAGTCAAAGCCATCAAAATGCAGGCAGGCCATACGCCACCAAGGGCAGGCACATGCAGCAAAGCTTGCCAAAATTGATCCCCACTGAAGGCCAAAACAGAAAAGAAGGACCAACAAACACGCTGGAATTGAGACAGCATCAAAGGAATTGCAATTGGAGGAGGTAAAAAGAAAATTTGGGAAATTTAGTGAGTCGAAGAAAATGGCCTGGGTTTATATCAGGTGCAGTGCAAAGGAACAAAAGATGCAAAAACTAAGCTCACAGATGTTGCAAAAGCAGGGGAAAAAGTCAAGGAGGAAGACACAACTTAGGGGGTAAGATATGAGGGACATGGCATGAATACTTAAAATAATAAAAAAAAAAAAAAAAGAAAAAATCTTTCCCAAAGTCAAAGCCATCAAAATGGAGGAAGGCCATACGCCACCAAGGGCAGGCACATGCAGCAAAGCTTGCCAAAATTGATCCCCACTGAAGGCCAAAACAGAAAAGAAGGACCTACCAACACGCTGGAAAAGTGTCAACATCAATGGAATTGCAATTGGAGGAGAAAAAAAGAAAATTTTGGAAATTTAGTGACTCTAAGAAAATGGCCTGGGTTTATATAGGGTGCAGTGCAAAGGACCAAAAGATGTCAAAACTAAGCTCACAGATGTTGCAAAAGCAGGGGAAAAAGTCAAGGAGGAAGACACAACTTAGGGGGCAAGATATGAGAGACATGGCATGAATATTTCAAATAATAAAAAAAAAAAAAAAGAAAAAATCTTTCCCAAAGTCAAAGCCATCAAAATGCAGGCAGGCCATATGCCACCAAGGGCAGGCACATGCAGCAAAGCTTGCCAAAATTGATCCCCACTGAAGGCCAAAACAGGAAAGAAGGACCTACAAACACGCTGGAATGGAGAGAACATCAAAGGATTTGCAATTGGAGGAGAAAAAAAGAAAATTTGGGAAATATACTGACTCAAAGAAATTGGCCTGGGTTTATATCAGGTGCATTGCAAAGGACCAAAAGGTGCCAAAACTAAGCTCACAGATGTTGCAAAAGCAGGGGAAAAAGTCAAGGAGGAAGACAGATCTTAGGGGGCAAGATATGAGGGACATGGCATGAACACTTCAGAAAACAACCAAAAAAAGAAAAAATCTTTCCCAAAGTCAAAGCCATCAAAAGGCATGGCCTGCCATCAAGTGCAGGGACATGCACCAAAGATTCCTCTATAGGTCCCCATTGAAATCGCAAGATTCCTTTTCCCTTCCGGAAAGGAAATGAAATTTCCTTTCGGGAAGGGAAAAGGAATGTTGCGAATCCCAAAAGAAAGGCTTACAAACACTCTGGAAAGGAGATAGGTTGAAATGAAATGCAATCGAAAAAAGCAGAAAATCGGGAAAATTAGACTCTTCAAAAAATAGGCTGTGAGGAAATCAGCTGCATTGCAAAGGACCAAAAGGTGCCAAAACTAAGCTCACAGATGTTGCAAAAGCAGGGGAAAAAGTCAAGGAGGAAGACACAACTTAGGGGGCAAGATATGAGGGACATGGCATGAATACTTAAAACAAAAAAGAAAAAAAAAATAAAAAATCTTTCCTAAAGTCAAAGCCATCAAAATGCAGGCAGGCCATACGCCACCAAGGGCAGGCCCATGAAGCAAAGCTTGCCAAAATTGATCCCCACTGAAGGCCAAAACAGAAAAGAAGGACTTGCAAAAACGCTGGAAAGGAGTCAACATCAAAGGAATTGCAATTGGAGGAGACAAAAAGAAAATTTGGGAAATTTAGTGACTCTAAGAAAATGGCCTGCGTTTATATCAGGTGCAGTGCAAAGGAACAAAAGATGCCAAAACTAAGCTCACAGATGTTGCAAAAGCAGGGGAAAAAGTGAAGGAGGAAGACACAACTTAGGGGGCAGGATATGAGGGACATGGCATGAATACTTAAAATAATAAAAAAAAAAAAAAAAAGAAAAATTCTTTCCCAAAGTCAAAGCCATCAAAATGCAGGCGGGCCATACGCCACCAAGGGCAGGAACATGCAGAAAAGCTTGCCAAAATTGATCCCCACTGAAGGCCAAAACAGAAAAGAAGGACTTACAAAGACGCTGGAATGGAGAAAACAGGAAAGGAATTCAATTTCTCTGAGAAAAAAAGAAAATTTCGGTAAGTTAGTGATTCTAAGAAAATGGCCTGGGTTTATATCAGGTGCAGTGCAATGGACCAAAAGATGCAAAAACTAAGCTCACAGATGTTGCAAAAGCAGGGGAAAAAGTCAAAGAGGAAGACACAACTTAGGGGGTAAGATATGAGGGACATGGCATGTATACTTACAATAATAAAAAAAAAAAAAAAGAAAAAATCTTTCCCAAAGTCAAAGCCATCAAAATGCAGGCAGGCCATACGCCACCAAGGGCAGGCACATGCAGCAAAGCTTGCCAAAATTGATCCCCACTGAAGGCCAAAACAGAAAAGAAGGACTTACAAACACGCTGGAAAGGAGTCAACATCAAAGGAATTGCAATTGGAGGAGAAAAAAAGAAAATTTTGGAAATTTAGTGACTCTAAGAAAATGGCCTGGGTTTATATAGGGTGCAGTGCAAAGGACCAAAAGATGCCAAAACTAAGCTCACAGATGTTGCAAAAGCAGGGGAAAAAGTCAAGGAGGAAGACACAACTTAGGGGGCAAGATATGAGGGACATGGCATGAACACTTCAGAAAACAACCAAAAAAAGAAAAAAATCTTTCTCAAAGTCAAAGCCATCAAAAGGCATGGCCTGCCATCAAGTGCAGGGACATGCACCAAAGATTCCTCTATTGGTCCCCATTGAAATCGCAAGATTCCTTTTCCCTTCCCGAAAGGAAATGAAATTGCCTTCGGGAAGGGAAAAGGAATCTTGCGAATCCAAAAAGAAAGGTTTACAAACACTCTGGAAAGGAGATAGGTTCAAATGAAATGGAATTGCAAAAAGCAGAAAATTGGGAATTTTAGTCTCTTCAAAAAATAGGCTGTGAGGAAATCAGCTGCATTGCAAAGGACCAAAAAATGAAAAAACTAAGCCCACAAATGTTGCAAAATCAGGGGAAAAAGTCAAGGAGGAAGACACAACTTAGGGGGCAAGATATGAGGGACATGGCATGAATGCTTAAAACAAAAAAAAAAAAAAAAAAGAAAAAAATTTTTCCCAAAGTCAAAGCCATCAAAATGCAGGCAGGCCATACGCCACCAAGGGCAGGCACATGCAGCAAAGCTTGCCAAAATTGATCCCCACTGAAGGCCAAAACAGAAAAGAAGGACTTACAAACACGCTGGAATGGAGACACCATCAAAGGAATTGCAGTTTAAGGAGAAAAAAAGAAAATTTGTGTAAGTTAGTGATTCTAAGAAAATGGCCTGGGTTTATATCAGGTGCAGTGCAAAGGACCAAAAGATGCAAAAACTAAGCTCACAGATGTTACAAAAGCAGGGGAAAAAGTCAAAGAGGAAGACACAACTTAGGGGGTAAGATATGAGGGACATGGCATGAATACTTAAAATATTAAAAAAATAAAAAAGAAAAAATCTTTCCAAAAGTCAAAGCCATCAAAATGCAGGCAGGCCATACGCCAGCAAGGGCAGGCACATGCAGCAAAACTTGCCAAAATTGATCCACACTGAATGCCAAATTATAAAAGAAGGACCTACAAACACGCTGGAATGGAGACAGCATCAAAGGAATTGGAATTGGTGGAGGCAAAAGAAAATTTTGGAAATTTAGTGACTCTAGGAAAATGGCCTGGGTTTATATCAGGTGCAGTGCAAAGGACCAAAAGATGCAAAAACTAAGCTCACAGATGTTGCAAAAGCAGGGGAAAAAGTCAAGGAGGAAGACACAACTTAGGGGGCAAGATATGAGGGACATGGCATGAATACTTACAATAATAAAAAAAAAAAAAAGAAAAAATCTTTCCCAAAGTCAAAGCCATCAAAATGGAGGAAGGCCATACGCCACCAAGGGCAGGCACATGCAGCAAAGCTTGCCAAAATTGATCCCCACTGAAGGCCAAAACAGAAAAGAAGGACCTACCAACACGCTGGAAAAGTGTCAACATCAAAGGAATTGCAATTGGAGGAGAAAAAAAGAAAATTTTGGAAATTTAGTGACTCTAAGAAAATGGCCTGGGTTTATATAGGGTGCAGTGCAAAGGACCAAAAGATGTCAAAACTAAGCTCACAGACGTTGCAAAAGCAGGGGAAAAAGTCAAGGAGGAAGACACAACTTAGGGGGCAAGATATGAGAGACATGGCATGAATATTTCAAATAATAAAAAAAAAAAAAAAGAAAAAATCTTTCCCAAAGTCAAAGCCATCAAAATGCAGGCAGGCCATATGCCACCAAGGGCAGGCACATGCAGCAAAGCTTGCCAAAATTGATCCCCACTGAAGGCCAAAACAGGAAAGAAGGACCTACAAACACGCTGGAATGGAGAGAACATCAAAGGATTTGCAATTGGAGGAGAAAAAAAGAAAATTTGGGAAATATACTGACTCAAAGAAATTGGCCTGGGTTTATATCAGGTGCACTGCAAAGGACCAAAAGATGCCAAAACTAAGCTCACAGATGTTGCAAAAGCAGGACAAAAAGTCAAGGAGGAAGACACAACTTAGGGGGCAAGATATGAGGGACATGGCATGAATACTTAAAACAAAAAGGAAAAAAAAAGAAAAATTCTTTCCCAAAGTCAAAGCCATCAAAATGCAGGCAGGCCATACGCCACCAAGGGCAGGCACATGCAGCAAAGCTTGCCAAAATTGATCCCCACTGAAGGCCAAAACAGAAAAGAAGGACTTACAAACACGCTGGAATGGAGACACCATCAAAGGAATTGCAATTGGAGGAGAAAAAAAGAAAATTTGGGTATGTTAGTGATTCTAAGAAAATGGCCTGGGTTTATATCAGGTGCAGTGCAAAGGACCAAAAGATGCCAAAACTAAGCTCACAGATGTTGCAAAAGCAGGGGAATAAGTCAAGGAGGAAGACAGAACTTAAGGGGAAAGATATGAGGGACATGGCATGAATACTTACAATAATAAAAAAAAAAAAGAAAAAATCTTTCCAAAGTCAAAGCCATCAAAATGCAGGCAGGCCATACACCACCAAGGGCAGGCCCATGAAGCAAAGCTTGCCAAAATTGATCCCCACTGAAGGCCAAAACAGAAAAGAAGGACCAACAAACACGCTGGAATTGAGACAGCATCAAAGGAATTGCAATTGGAGGAGACAAAAGAAAATTTGGGAAATTTAGTGAGTCGAAGAAAATGGCCTGGGTTTATATCAGGTGCAGTGCAAAGGACCAAAAGATGCCAAAACTAAGCTCCCAGATGTTGCAAAAGCAGGGGAAAAAGTCAAGGAGGAAGACACCACCTAGGGGGCAAGATATGAGGGACATGGCATGAATACTTTCAATAACAAAAAAAAAAAAAAGAAAAAATCTTTCCCAAAGTCAAAGCCATCAAAATGCAGGCAGGCCATACGCCAGCAAGTGCAGGCACATGCAGCAAAGCTTGCTAACATTGATCCCCACTGAAGGCCAAAACAGAAAAGAAGGACTTACAAACACGCTGGAATGGAGACACGATCAAAGCAATTGCAATTGGAGGAGAAAAAAAGAAAATTTGGGTAAGTTAGTGATTCTAAGAAAATGGCCTGGGTTTATATCAGGTGCAGTACAAAGGACCAAAAGGTGCCGAAACTAAGCTCACAGATGTTGCAAAAGCAGGGGAAAAAGTCAAGGAGGAAGACACAACTTAGGGGGAAACATATGAGGGACATGGCATGAATACTTAAAATAAAAAAGAAAAAAAAAAGAAAAAATCTTTCCCAAAGTCAAAGCCATCAAAAAGCAGGCAGGCCATACGCCAGCAAGTGCAGGCACATGCAGCAAATCTTGCCAAAATTGATCCCCACTGAAGGCCAAAACATAAAAGAAGGACGTACAAACACGCTGGAATGGAGACAGCATCAAAGGAATTGCAATTGGAGGAGAAAACAAGAAAATTTTGGAAATTTAGTGACTCTAGGAAAATGGCCTGGGTTTATATCAGGTGCAGTGCAAAGGACCAAAAGATGCAAAAACTAAGCTCACAGATGTTGCAAAAGCAGGGGAAAAAGTCAAGGAGGAAGACACAACTTAGGGGGCAAGATATGAGGGACATGGCATGAATACTTAAAACAAAAAAACAAAAAAAAAATAGAAAAAATCTTTCCCAAAGTCAAAGCCATCAAAATGCAGGCAGGCCATACGCCACCAAGGGCAGGCACTTGCAGCAAAGCTTGCCAAAATTGATCCCCACTGAAGGCCAAAACAGAAAAGAAGGACCTACAAACACGCTGGAAAGCAGTCAACATCAAAGGAAATGCAATTGGAGGAGAAAACAAGAAAATTTTGGAAATTTAATGACTCTTAGAAAGTGGCCTGGGGTTTATATCAGGTGCAGTGCAAAGGACCAAAAGGTGCCAAAACTAAGCTCACAGATGTTGCAAAAGCAGGGGAAAAAGTCAAGGAGGAAGACAGATCTTAGGGGGCAAGATATGAGGGACATGGCATGAACACTTCAGAAAACAACCAAAAAAAGAAAAAATCTTTCCCAAAGTCAAAGCCATCAAAAGGCATGGCCTGCCATCAAGTGCAGGGACATGCACCAAAGATTCCTCTATAGGTCCCCATTGAAATCGCAAGATTCCTTTTCCCTTCCGGAAAGGAAATGAAATTTCCTTTCGGGAAGGGAAAAGGAATGTTGCGAATCCCAAAAGAAAGGCTTACAAACACTCTGGAAAGGAGATAGGTTGAAATGAAATGCAATCGAAAAAAGCAGAAAATCGGGAAAATTAGACTCTTCAAAAAATAGGCTGTGAGGAAATCAGCTGCATTGCAAAGGACCAAAAGGTGCCAAAACTAAGCTCACAGATGTTGCAAAAGCAGGGGAAAAAGTCAAGGAGGAAGACACAACTTAGGGGGCAAGATATGAGGGACATGGCATGAATACTTAAAACAAAAAAGAAAAAAAAAATAAAAAATCTTTCCTAAAGTCAAAGCCATCAAAATGCAGGCAGGCCATACGCCACCAAGGGCAGGCCCATGAAGCAAAGCTTGCCAAAATTGATCCCCACTGAAGGCCAAAACAGAAAAGAAGGACTTGCAAAAACGCTGGAAAGGAGTCAACATCAAAGGAATTGCAATTGGAGGAGACAAAAAGAAAATTTGGGAAATTTAGTGACTCTAAGAAAATGGCCTGCGTTTATATCAGGTGCAGTGCAAAGGAACAAAAGATGCCAAAACTAAGCTCACAGATGTTGCAAAAGCAGGGGAAAAAGTGAAGGAGGAAGACACAACTTAGGGGGCAAGATATGAGGGACATGGCATGAATACTTAAAACAAAAAAGAAAAAAAAAAGAAAAAATCTTTCCCAAAGTCAAAGCCATCAAAATGCAGGCAGGCCATACACCACCAAGGGAAGGCACTTGCAACAAATCTTGCCAAAATTGATCCCCACTGAAGGCCAAAACAGAAAAGAAGGACCTACAAACACGCTGGAAAGGAGTCAACATCAAAGGAATTGCAATTGGAGGAGAAAAAAAAAAAATTTGGGAAATTTAATGTCTCTTAGAAAGTGGCCTGGGGTTTATATCAGGTGCAGTGCAAAGGACCAAAAGATGCCAAAACTAAGCTCACAGATGTTGCAAAAGCAGGGGAAAAAGTCAAGGAGGAAGACACAACTTAGGGGGCAAGATATGAGGGACATGGCATGAATACTTAAAACAAAAAAGAAAAAAAAATTAAAAAATCTTTCCCAAAGTCAAAGCCATCAAAATGCAGGCAGGCCATACGCCACCAAGGGCAGGCACTTGCAGCAAAGCTTGCCAAAATTGATCCCCACTGAAGGCCAAAACAGAAAAGAAGGACCTACAAACACGCTGGAATGGAGACACAATCAAAGGAATTGCAATTGGAGGAGAAAAAAAAAAAATTTGGGAAATTTAATGACTCTAAGAAAATGGCCTGCGTTTATATCAGGTGCAGTTCAAAGGACCAAAAGATGCCAAAACTAAGCTCACAGATGTTGCAAAAGCAGGGGAAAAAGTCAAGGAGGAAGACACAACTTAGGGGGCAAGATATGAGGGACATGGCATGAATGCTTAAAAAAAAAAAAAAAAATAAATAAATCTTTCCCAAGTTAAAGCCATCAAAATGCAGGCAGCTCATACGCCACCAAGGGCAGGCACATGCAGCAAAGCTTGCCAAAATTGATCCCCACTGAAGGCCAAAACAGAAAAGAAGGACTTGCAAACACGCTGGAATGGAGACACCATCAAAGGAATTGCAATTGGAGGAGAAAAAATGAAAATTTGGGTAAGTTAGTGATTCTAAGAAAATGGCCTGGGTTTATATCAGGTGCAGTGCAAAGGACAAAAAGGTGCGAAAACTAAGCTCACAGCTGTTCAAAAGCAGGGGAATAAGTCAAGGAGGAAGATACAACTTAGGGGGCAAGATATGAGGGACATGGCATGAACACTTCAGAAAAAAACCAAAAAAAGAAAAAAATCTTTCTCAAAGTCAAAGCCATCAAAAGGCATGGCCTGCCATCAAGTGCTGGGACATGCACCAAAGATACCTCTATTGGTCCCCATTGAAATCGCAAGATTCCTTTTCCCTTCCCGAAAGGAAATGAAATTTCCTTTCGGGAAGGGAAAAGGAATCTTGCGAATCCCAAAAGAAAGGCTTACAAACACTCTGGAAAGGAGATAAGTTCAAATGAAATGGAATTGAAAAAAGCAGAAAATCTGGAATTTTAGTCTCTTCAAAAAATAGGCTGTGAGGAAATCAGCTGCATTGCAAAGGACCAAAAGATGCCAAAACTAAGCCCACAGGTGTATAAAATCAGGGGAAAAAGTCAAGGAGGAAGACACAACTTAGGGTGCAAGATATGAGGGACATGGCATGAATACTTAAAACAAAATTGAAAAAAAAAAGAAAAAATCTATCCCAAAGTCAAAGCCATCAAAATGCAGGCAGGCCATACGCCACCAAGGGCAGGCACATGCAGCAAAGCTTGCCAAAATTGATCCCCACTGAAGGCCAAAACAGAAAAGAAGGACCAACAAACACGCTGGAATTGAGACAGCATCAAAGGAATTGCAATTGGAGGAGGTAAAAAGAAAATTTCGGAAATTTAGTGAGTCGAAGAAAATGGCCTGGGTTTATATCAGGTGCAGTGCAAAGGAACAAAAGATGCAAAAACTAAGCTCACAGATGTTGCAAAAGCAGGGGAAAAAGTCAAGGAGGAAGACACAACTTAGGGGGTAAGATATGAGGGACATGGCATGAATACTTAAAATAATAAAAAAAAAAAAAAAAGAAAAAATCTTTCCCAAAGTCAAAGCCATCAAAATGGAGGAAGGCCATACGCCACCAAGGGCAGGCACATGCAGCAAAGCTTGCCAAAATTGATCCCCACTGAAGGCCAAAACAGAAAAGAAGGACCTACCAACACGCTGGAAAAGTGTCAACATCAAAGGAATTGCAATTGGAGGAGAAAAAAAGAAAATTTTGGAAATTTAGTGACTCTAAGAAAATGGCCTGGGTTTATATAGGGTGCAGTGCAAAGGACCAAAAGATGTCAAAACTAAGCTCACAGATGTTGCAAAAGCAGGGGAAAAAGTCAAGGAGGAAGACACAACTTAGGGGGCAAGATATGAGAGACATGGCATGAATATTTCAAATAATAAAAAAAAAAAAAAAGAAAAAATCTTTCCCAAAGTCAAAGCCATCAAAATGCAGGCAGGCCATATGCCACCAAGGGCAGGCACATGCAGCAAAGCTTGCCAAAATTGATCCCCACTGAAGGCCAAAACAGGAAAGAAGGACCTACAAACACGCTGGAATGGAGAGAACATCAAAGGATTTGCAATTGGAGGAGAAAAAAAGAAAATTTGGGAAATATACTGACTCAAAGAAATTGGCCTGGGTTTATATCAGGTGCATTGCAAAGGACCAAAAGGTGCCAAAACTAAGCTCACAGATGTTGCAAAAGCAGGGGAAAAAGTCAAGGAGGAAGACAGATCTTAGGGGGCAAGATATGAGGGACATGGAATGAACACTTCAGAAAACAACCAAAAAAAGAAAAAATCTTTCCCAAAGTCAAAGCCATCAAAAGGCATGGCCTGCCATCAAGTGCAGGGACATGCACCAAAGATTCCTCTATAGGTCCCCATTGAAATCGCAAGATTCCTTTTCCCTTCCGGAAAGGAAATGAAATTTCCTTTCGGGAAGGGAAAAGGAATGTTGCGAATCCCAAAAGAAAGGCTTACAAACACTCTGGAAAGGAGATAGGTTGAAATGAAATGCAATCGAAAAAAGCAGAAAATCGGGAAAATTAGACTCTTCAAAAAATAGGCTGTGAGGAAATCAGCTGCATTGCAAAGGACCAAAAGGTGCCAAAACTAAGCTCACAGATGTTGCAAAAGCAGGGGAAAAAGTCAAGGAGGAAGACACAACTTAGGGGGCAAGATATGAGGGACATGGCATGAATACTTAAAACAAAAAAGAAAAAAAAAATAAAAAATCTTTCCTAAAGTCAAAGCCATCAAAATGCAGGCAGGCCATACGCCACCAAGGGCAGGCCCATGAAGCAAAGCTTGCCAAAATTGATCCCCACTGAAGGCCAAAACAGAAAAGAAGGACTTGCAAAAACGCTGGAAAGGAGTCAACATCAAAGGAATTGCAATTGGAGGAGACAAAAAGAAAATTTGGGAAATTTAGTGACTCTAAGAAAATGGCCTGCGTTTATATCAGGTGCAGTGCAAAGGAACAAAAGATGCCAAAACTAAGCTCACAGATGTTGCAAAAGCAGGGGAAAAAGTGAAGGAGGAAGACACAACTTAGGGGGCAAGATATGAGGGACGTGGCATGAATACTTAAAACAAAAAAGAAAAAAAAAAGAAAAAATCTTTCCCAAAGTCAAAGCCATCAAAATGCAGGCAGGCCATACACCACCAAGGGAAGGCATTTGCAACAAATCTTGCCAAAATTGATCCCCACTGAAGGCCAAAACAGAAAAGAAGGACCTACAAACACGCTGGAAAGGAGTCAACATCAAAGGAATTGCAATTGGAGGAGAAAAAAAAAAAATTTGGGAAATTTAATGTCTCTTAGAAAGTGGCCTGGGGTTTATATCAGGTGCAGTGCAAAGGACCAAAAGATGCCAAAACTAAGCTCACAGATGTTGCAAAAGCAGGGGAAAAAGTCAAGGAGGAAGACACAACTTAGGGGGCAAGATATGAGGGACATGGCATGAATACTTAAAACAAAAAAGAAAAAAAAATTAAAAAATCTTTCCCAAAGTCAAAGCCATCAAAATGCAGGCAGGCCATACGCCACCAAGGGCAGGCACTTGCAGCAAAGCTTGCCAAAATTGATCCCCACTGAAGGCCAAAACAGAAAAGAAGGACCTACAAACACGCTGGAAAGGAGTCAACATCAAAGGAATTGCAATTGGAGGAGAAAAAAAAAAAATTTGGGAAATTTAATGACTCTAAGAAAATGGCCTGCGTTTATATCAGGTGCAGTGCAAAGGACAAAATGATGCCAAAACTAAGCTCACAGATGTTGCAAAAGCAGGGGAAAAAGTCAAGGAGGAAGACACAACTTAGGGGGCAAGATATGGGGGACATGGCATGAATACTTAAAACAAAAAAGAAAAAAAAAAGAAAAAATCTTTCCCAAAGTCAAAGCCATCAAAATGCAGGCAGGCCATACGCCACCAAGGGCAGGCACTTGCAGCAAAGCTTGCCAAAATTGATCCCCACTGAAGGCCAAAACAGAAAAGAAGGACCTACAAACAAGCTGGAATGGAGACACCATCAAAGGAATTGCAATTGGAGGAGAAAAAAAAAAAATTTGGGAAATTTAATGACTCTAAGAAAATGGCCTGCGTTTATATCAGGTGCAGTGCAAAGGACCAAAAGATGCCAAAACTAAGCTCACAGATGTTGCAAAAGCAGGGGAAAAAGTCAAGGAGGAAGACACAACTTAGGGGGCAAGATATGAGGGACATGTCATGAACACTTCAGAAAACAACCAAAAAAAGAAAAAAATCTTTCCCAAAGTCAAAGCCATCAAAGGCATGGTCTGCCATCAAGTGCAGGGACATGCACCAAAGATTCCTCTATTGGTCCCCATTGTAATCGCAAGATTCCTTTTCACTTCCCGAAAGGAAATTAAATTTCCTTTCGAGCAGGGAAAAGGAATCTTGCGGATCCCAAAAGAAAGGCTTACAAACACTCTGGAAAGGAGATAGGTTCAAATGAAATGCAATTGAAAAAAGCAGAAAATCGGGAATTTTAGTCTCTACAAAAAATAGGCTGTGAGGAAATCAGCTGCATTGCAAAGGACCAAAAGGTGCCAAAACTAAGCTCACAGATGTTGCAAAAGCAGGGGAAAAAGTCAAGGAGGAAGACACAACTTAGGGGGCCAGATATGAAGGACATGGCATGAATACTTAAAACAAACAAACAAAAAAAAAATAGAAAAAGTCTTTCCCAAAGTCAAAGCCATCAAAATGCAGGCAGGCCAGATGCCACCAAGGGCAGGCACATGCAGCAAAGCTTGCCAAAATTGTTCCCCACTGCAGGCAAAACTGAAAAGAAGGACCTACAAACACGCTGGAATGGTGACAACATCAAAGGAATCTCAAATGGAGGAGAAAAAAAGAAAATTTTGGAAATTTATTGACTCTAAGAAAATGGCCTTGGTTTATGTAAGGTGCATTGCAAAGGACCAAAAGGTGCCAAAACTAAGCTCACAAATGTTGCAAAAGCAGGGGAAAAAGTGAAGGAGGAAGACACAACTTAGGGGGCAAGATGTGAAGGACATGGCATGAATACTTAAAACAAAAAAGAAAAAAAAAATAAAAAATCTTTCCCAAAGTCAAAGCCATCAAAATGCAGGCAGGCCATACGCCACCAAGGGCAGGCACTTGCAGCAAAGCTTGCCAAAATTGATCCCCACTGAAGGCCAAAACAGAAAAAAGGACCTACAAACACGCTGGAAAGGAGTCAACATCAAAGGAATTGCAATTGGAGGAGAAAAAAAGAAAATTTGGGAAATTTAGTGACTCTAAGAAAATGGCCTGGCAGTATATCATGTGCAGTGCAAAGGACCAAAGATGCCAAAACTAAGCTCACAGATGTTGCAAAAGCAGGGGAAAAAGTCAAGGAGGAAGACAGAACTTAGGGGGCAAGATATGAGGGGACATGGCATGAACACTTCAGAAAACAACCAAAAAAAGAAAAAAATCTTTCCCAAAGTCAAAGCCATCAAAAGGCATGGCCTGCCATCAAGTGCAGGGACATGCACCAAAGATTCCTCTATTGGTCACCATTGAAATCGCAAGATTCCTTTTCCCTTCCCGAAAGGAAATGAAATTTCCTTTCGGGAAGGGAAAAGGAATCTTGCGAATCCCAAAAGAAAGGCTTGCAAACACTCTGGAAAGGAGATAGGTTCAAATGAAATGAAATTGAAAAAAGCAGAAAATCGGGAATATTAGACTCTTAAAAAATAGGCTCTGAGGAAATCAGCTGCATTGCAAAGGACCAAAAGGTGCCAAAACTAAGCTCACAGATGTTGCAAAAGCAGGGGAAAAAGTCAAGGAGGAAGACACAACTTAGGGGGCAAGATATGAGGGACATGGCATGAACACTTCAGAAAACAACCAAAAAAAGAAAAAAATCTTTCCCAAAGTCAAAACCATCAAAGGCATGGCCTGCCATCAAGTGCAGGGACATGCACCAAAGATTCCTCTATTGGTCCCCATTGTAATCGCAAGATTCCTTTTCCCTTCCCGAAAGGAAATGAAATTTCCTTTCAGGAAGGGGAATGGAATCTTGCGAATCCCAAAAGAAAGGTTTACAAACACTCTGGAAAGGAGATAGGTTCAAATGAAATGCAATTGAAAAAAGCAGAAAATTGGGAATTTTAGTCTCTTCAAAAAATAGGCTGTGAGGAAATCAGCTGCATTGCAAAGGACCAAAAGGTGCCAAAACTAAGCTCACAGATGTTGCAAAAGCAGGGGAAAAAGTCAAGGAGGAAGACACAACTTAGGGGGCAAGATATGAGGGACATGGCGTGAATACTTAAAATAATAAAAAAAAAAAAAAGAAAAAATCTTTCCCAAAGTCAAAGCCATCAAAAAGCAGGCAGGCCATACGCCACCAAGGGCAGGCACATGCAGCAAAGCTTGCCAAAATTGATCCCCACTGAAGGCCAAAAAAAGAAAAGAAGGACCTACAAACACGCTGGAAAGGAGTCAACATCAAAGGAATTGCAATTGGAGGAGAAAAAAAGAAAATTTGGGAAATTTAATGACTCTTGGAAAGTGGCCTGGGTTTTTATCAGGTGCAGTGCAAACGACCAAAAGATGCCAAAACTAAGCTCACAGATATTGCAAAAGCAGGGGAAAAAAGTCAAGGAGGAAGACACAACTTAGGGGGCAAGATATGAGGGACATGGCATGAATACTTAAAATAGTAATAACAAAAAAAAAAAAGAAAAAATCTTTCCCAAAGTCAAAGCCCATCAAGGTGCAGGCAGGCCATACGCCACCAAGGGCAGGCACATGCAGCAAAGCTTGCCAAAATTGATCCCCACTGAAGGCCAAAACAGAAAAGGAGGACCTACAAACACGCTGGAAAGGAGTCAACATCAAAGGAATTGCATTTGGAGGAGAAAAAAAGAAAATTTGGGAAATTTAATGACTCTAAGAAACTGGCCTGGGGTTTTAGCAGGTGCAGTGCAAAGGACCAAAACGTGCAAAAACTAAGCTCACAGATGTTGCAAAAGCAGGGGAAAAAGTCAAGGAGGAAGACACAACTTAGGGGGCAAGATATGAGGGACATGGCATGAATACTTAAAACAAAAAAAAAAAAAAAAATAGAAAAAACCTTTCCCAAAGTCAAAGCCATCAAAATGCAGGCAGGCCATACGCCACGAAGGGCAGGCACATGCAGCAAAGCTTGCCAAAATTGATCCCCACTGAAGGCCAAAACAGAAAAGAGGGACCTACAAACATGCTGGAAAGGAGTCAACATGAAAGGAATACAATTTCTATGAGAAAAAAAGAAAATTTGGGAAATGTAGTGACTCTAAGAAAATGGCCCGGGGTTTATATCAGGGGCAGTGCGAAGGACCAAAAGATGCCAAAACTAAGCTCACAAATGTTGCAAAAGCAGGGTAAAAAGTCAAGAAGGAAGACACAACTTAGGGGGCAAGATATGAAGGACATGGCAGCAATACTTATAATAATAAAAAAAAAAAAAAAGACAAAATCTTCTCCAAAGTCAAAGCCATCAAAATGCAGGCAGGCCATACGCCACCAAAGGCAGGCCCATACAGCAAAGCTTGCCAAAATTGATCCCCACTAAAGGCCAAAACAGCAAAGAAGGACCTATTAACACGCTGGAAAGGAGTCAACATCAAAGGAATTGCAATTGGAGGAGAAAAAAAGAAAATTTGGGGAAATTTAGTGACTCTAAGAAAATGGCCTGGGTTTTATCAGGTGCAGTGCAAAGGACCAAAGATGCCAAAACTAAGCTCACAGATGTTGCAAAAGCAGGGGAAAAAGTCAAGGAGGAAGACACAACTTAGGGGGCAAGATATGAGGGACGTGGCATGAACACTTCAGAAAAATACTAAAAAAAGAAAAAAATCTTTCCCAAAGTCAAAGCCATCAAAAGGCATGGCCTGCCATCAAGTGCAGGGACATGCACCAAAGATTCCTCTATTGGTCCCCATTGAAATCGCAAGATTCCTTTTCCCTTCCCGAAAGGAATTGAAATTTCCTTTCGGGAAGGGAAAAGGAATCTTGCGAATCCCAAAAGAAAGGCTTACAAACACTCTGGAAAAGAGATAGGTTCAAAAGAAAGGTAATTGAAAAAAGCAGAAAATCTGGAATTTTAGTCCTCTTCAAAAAATAGGCTGTGAGGAAATCAGCTGCATTGCAAAGGAACAAAAGGTGCCAAAACTAAGCTCACAGATGTTGCAAAAGCAGGGGAAAAAGTCAAGGAGGAAGACACAACTTAGGGGGCAAGATATGAGGGACATGGCATGAATACTTAAAATAATAAAAAAAAAAAAAAAAAAAAAAAATCTTTCCCAAAGTCAAAGCCATCAAAATGCAGGCAGGCCATACGCCACCAAGGGCAGGCACATGCAGCAAAGCTTGCCAAAATTGATCCCCCCTGAAGGCAAAACAGAAAAGAAGGACCTACAAACACGCTGGAAAGGAGTCAACATCAAAGGAATTGTTATTGGAGGAGAAAAAAAGAAAATTTGGGAAATTTAGTGACTCTAAAAAAATGGCCGGGGTTTATGTCAGGCGCAGTGCTAAGGACCAAAAGATGCCAAAACTAAGCTCACAAATGTTGCAAAAGCAGGGAAAAATGTGAAGGAGGAAGACACAACTTAGGGGGCAAGATATGATGGTCATGGCATGAATACTTAAAACAAAAAAGAAAAAAAAAGGAAAAAATCTTTCCCAAAGTCAAAGCCATCAAAATGCAGGCAGGCCATACGCCACCAAGGGCAGGCACATGCAGCAAAGCTTGCCAAAATTGATCCCCACTGAAGGCCAAAACAGAAAAGAAGGACCTACAAACATGCTGGAAAGGAGTCAACATGAAAGGAATTCAATTTCTATGAGAAAAAAAGAAAATTTGGGGAAATTTAGTGACTCTAAGAAAATGGCCTGGGTTTATATCAGGGGCAGTGCGAAGGACCAAAAGGTGCCAAAACTAAGCTCACAGATGTTGCAAAAGCAGGGGAAAAAGGCAAGGAGGAAGACACAACTTAGGGGGCAAGATATGAGGGACATGGCATAAATACTTAAAATATTAAAAAAAAAAAAAAAAAAAAAATCTTTCCCAAAGTCAAAGCCATCAAAATGGAGGCAGGCCTTACGCCACCAAGGGCAGACACATGCAGCAAAGCTTGCCAAAATTGATCCCCACTGAAGGCCAAAACTGAAAAGAAGGACTTGCAAACACGCTGGAATGGAGACAACATCAAAGGAATTGCAATTGGAGGAGAAAAAAAGAAAATTTGGGAAATTTAGTGACTCTAAGAAAATGGCCTGGGTTTTATCAGGTGCAGTGCAAAGGACCAAAAGGTGCCAAAACTAAGCTCACAGATGTTGCAAAAGCAGGGGAAAAAGTCAAGGAGGAAGACACATCTTAGGGGGCAAGATATGAAGGACATGGCATGAATATTTAAAACAAACAACAAATAAAAATTAATAGAAAAAATCTTTCCCAAAGTCAAAGCTATCAAAATGCGGGCAGGCCATACGCCACCAAGGGCAGGCACATGCAGCAAATCTTGCCAAAATTGATCCCCACTGAAGGCCAAAACAGAAAATAAGGACCTACAAACACGCTGGAAAGGAGTCAACATCAAAGGAATTGCAATTGGAGGAGAAAAAAAGAAAATTTGGGAAATTTAATGACTCTTAGAAAGTGGCCTGGGGTTTTATCAGGTGCAGTGCAAAGGACCAAAAGATGCCAAAACTAAGCTCACAGATGTTGCAAAAGCAGGGGAAAAGGTCAAGGAGGAAGACAGATCTTAGTGGGCAAGATATGAGGGACATGGCATGAACACTTCAGAAAACAGCCAAAAAAAGAAAAAAATCTTTCCCAAAATCAAAGCCATCAAAGGCATGTCCTGCCATCAAGTGCAGGGACATGCACCAAAGATTCCTCTCTTGGTCCCCATTGAAATCGCAAGATTCCTTTTCCCTTGCCGAAAGGAATTTAAATTTCCTTTCGTGAAGAGAAAAGGAATCTTGCGAATCCCAAAAGAAAGGCTTACAAACACTCTGGAAAGGAGATAGGTTCAAATGAAATGCAATTGAAAAAAGCAGAAAATTGGGAATTTTAGTCTCTTCAAAAATAGGCTGTGAGGAAATCAGCTGCATTGCAAAGGACCAAAAGGTGCCAAAACTAAGCTCACAGATGTTGCAAAAGCAGGGGAAAAAGTCAAGGAGGAAGAAACAACTTAGGGGCAAGATATGAGGGACATGGCATGAATACTTAAAATAATAAAAAAAAAAAAAAAAAAAAAAAAAAATCTTTCCCAAAGTCAAAGCCATCAAAATGCAGGCAGGCCATACGCCCACCAAGGGCAGGCACATGCAGCAAAATCTTGCCAAAATTGATCCCCACTGAAGGCCAAAACAGAAAAAAGGACCTACATACACGCTGGAATGGAGACAACATCAAAGGATTTGCAATTGGAGGAGAAAAAAAGAAAATTTGGGAAATTTAATGACTCTTAGAAAGTGGCCTGGGGTTTTATCAGGTGCAGTGCAAAGGACCAAAAGATGCCAAAACTAAGCTCACAGATGTTGCAAAAGCAGGGGAAATAGTCATGGAGAAAGACACAACTTAGGGGGCAAGATATGAGGGACATGGCATGAACACTTCAGAAAACAACCAAAAAAAGAAAAAAATCTTTCCCAAAGTCAAAGCCATCAAAGGCATGGCCTGCCATCAAGTGCAGGGATATGCACCAAAGATTCCTCAATTGGCCCCTTTGAAATCGCAAGATTCCTTTTCCCTTCCCGAAAGGAATTGAAATTTCCTTTCGGGAAGGGAAAAGGAATCTTGCGAATCCCAAAAGAAAGGCTTACAAACACTCTGGAAAGGAGATAGGTTCAAATGAAATGCAATTGAAAAAAGCAGAAAATCGGGAATTTTAGTCTCTACAAAAAATAGGCTGTGAGGAAATCAGCTGCATTGCAAAGGACCAAAAGGGGGCCAAAACTAAGCTCACTGATGTTGCAAAAGCAGGGGAAAAAAGTCAAGGAGGAAGACACAACTTAGGGGGCAAGATATAAGGGACATGGCATGAATACTTAAAACAAAAAAAATATAAAAAAAGAAAAAATCTTTCCAAGTCAAAGCCATCAAAATGCAGGCAGGCCATATGCCAGCAAGGGGCAGGCACATGTAGAAAAGCTTGCCAAAATTGATCCCCACTGAAGGCCAGAACAGAAAAGAAGGACTTGCAAACACACTGGAATGGAGTCAACATGAAAGGAATACAATTTCTATGAGAAAAAAAGAAAATTTGGGAAATGTAGTGACTCTAAGAAAATGGCCCGGGGTTTATATCAGGTGCAGTGCAAAGGACAAAAAGATGCCAAAACTAAGCTCACAGATGTTGCAAAAGCAGGGGAAAAAGTCAAGGAGAAAGACAGAACTTAGGGGCAAGATATGAGGGGACATGGCATGAATACTTAAAACAAACAAAAAAAAAAATAGAAAAAATCTTTCCCAAAGCCAAAGCCATCAAAATGCAGGCAGCTCATACGCCAGCAAGGGCAGGCACATGCAGCAAAGCTTGCCAAAACTGATCCCCACTGAAGGCCAAAACAGAAAACAAGGACCTACAAACACGCAGGAATGGAGACACCATCAAAGGAATTGCAACTGGAGGAGAAAAAAAGAAAATTTTGGAAATTCAGTGACTCTTAGAAAATGGCCTGGGTTTATATCAGGTGCAGTGCAAAGGACCAAAAGATGCCAAAACTAAGCTCACAGATGTTGCAAAAGCAGGGGAAAAAGTCAAGGAGGAAGACACAACTTAGGGGGCAAGATATGAGGGACATGGCATGAACACTTCAGAAAACATACAAAAAAAGAAAAAAATCTTTCCCAAAGTCAAAGCCATCAAAATGCCGGCAGGCCATAGGCAACCAGGCAGGCACATGCAGCAAAGCTCGCCAAAATTGATCCCCAGTGAAGGCTAAAACAGAAAAGAAGGACCTACAAACATGGTGGAAAGGAGTCAACATCAAAGGAATTGCAATTGGAGGAGAAAAATAAAATTTTGGAAATTTAGTGACTCTAAGAAAATGGCCTGGGTTTATATCCGGCGCAGTGCAAAGGAACAAAAGATGCAAAATCTAAGCTCACAGATGTTGCAAAAGCAGGGGAAAAAGTCAAGGAGGAAGACACAACTTAGGGGGCAAGATATGAGGGACATGGCATGAATACTTAAAACAAAAAAAAAAAAAAAAAGAAAAAATCTTTCCCAAAGTTAAAGCCATCAAAATGCAGGCGGGCTTTACGCCACCAAGGGCAGGCACATGCAGCAAAGCTTGCCAAAATTGATCCCCACTGAAGGCCAAAACAGACAAGAAGGACTTTCAAACACACTGGTAAGGAGTCAACATCAAAGGAATTGCAACTGGAGGAGAAAAAAAGGAAATTTGGGAAATTTAGTGACTGTAAGAAAAGGGCCTGGGTTTATATCAGGTGCAGTGCAAAGGACCAAAAGGTGCCAAAACTAAGCTCACAGATGTTGCAAAAGCAGGGGAAAAAGTCAAGGAGGAAGACACAACTTAGGGGGCAAGATATGAGGGACATGGCATGAATACTTAAAATAATAAAAAAAAAAAAAAAAGAAAAATATCTTTCCCAAAGTCAAAGCCATCAAAATGCAGGCAGGCCATACGCCACCAAGGGCAGGCACATGTAGAAAAAGCTTGCCAAAATTGATCCCCACTGAAGGCCAGAACAGAAAAGAAGGACTTGCAAACACACTGGAATGGAGTCAACATGAAAGGAATACAATTTCTATGAGAAAAAAAGAAAATTTGGGAAATGTAGTGACTCTAAGAAAATGGCCCGGGGTTTATATCAGGTGCAGTGCAAAGGACAAAAAGATGCCAAAACTAAGCTCACAGATGTTGCAAAAGCAGGGGAAAAAGTCAAGGAGAAAGACAGGAACTTAGGGGCAAGATATGAGGGACATGGCATGAATACTTAAAACAAACAAAAAAAAAAATAGAAAAAATCTTTCCCAAAGCCAAAGCCATCAAAATGCAGGCAGCTCATACGCCAGCAAGGGCAGGCACATGCAGCAAAGCTTGCCAAAACTGATCCCCACTGAAGGCCAAAACAGAAAACAAGGACCTACAAACACGCAGGAATGGAGACACCATCAAAGGAATTGCAACTGGAGGAGAAAAAAAGAAAATTTTGGAAATTCAGTGACTCTTAGAAAATGGCCTGGGTTTATATCAGGTGCAGTGCAAAGGACCAAAAGATGCCAAAACTAAGCTCACAGATGTTGCAAAAGCAGGGGAAAAAAGTCAAGGAGGAAGACACAACTTAGGGGGCAAGATATGAGGGACATGGCATGAACACTTCAGAAAACATACAAAAAAAGAAAAAAATCTTTCCCAAAGTCAAAGCCATCAAAATGCCGGCAGGCCATAGGCAACCAAGGCAGGCACATGCAGCAAAGCTCGCCAAAATTGATCCCCAGTGAAGGCTAAAACAGAAAAGAAGGACCTACAAACATGGTGGAAAGGAGTCAACATCAAAGGAATTGCAATTGGAGGAGAAAAATAAAATTTTGGAAATTTAGTGACTCTAAGAAAATGGCCTGGGTTTATATCCGGCGCAGAGCAAAGGAACAAAAGATGCAAAATCTAAGCTCACAGATGTTGCAAAAGCAGGGGAAAAAGTCAAGGAGGAAGACACAACTTAGGGGGCAAGATATGAGGGACATGGCATGAATACTTAAAACAAAAAAAAAAAAAAAAAAGAAAAAATCTTTCCCAAAGTTAAAGCCATCAAAATGCAGGCGGGCTTTACGCCACCAAGGGCAGGCACATGCAGCAAAGCTTGCCAAAATTGATCCCCACTGAAGGCCAAAACAGACAAGAAGGACTTTCAAACACACTGGTAAGGAGTCAACATCAAAGGAATTGCAACTGGAGGAGAAAAAAAGGAAATTTGGGAAATTTAGTGACTGTAAGAAAAGGGCCTGGGTTTATATCAGGTGCAGTGCAAAGGGACCAAAAGGTGCCAAAACTAAGCTCACAGATGTTGCAAAAGCAGGGGAAAAAGTCAAGGAGGAAGACACAACTTAGGGGGGCAAGATATGAGGGACATGGCATGAATACTTAAAATAATAAAAAAAAAAAAAAAAGAAAAATATCTTTCCCAAAGTCAAAGCCATCAAAATGCAGGCAGGCCATACGCCACCAAGGGCAGGCACATGCAGCAAAGCTTGCCAAAATTGATCCCCACTGAAGGCCAAAACAGAAAAGAAGGACCTACAAACACGCTGGAAAGGAGTCAACATCAAAGGAATTGCAATTGGTGGAGAAAAAAAGAAAATTTGGGAAATTTAGTGACTCTTATAAAGTGGCCTGGGGTTTTATCAGGTGCAGTGCAAAGGACCAAAAAATGCCAAAACTAAGCTCACAGATGTTGCAAAAGCAGGGGAAAAAGTCAAGGAGGAAGACACAACTTAGGGGGCAAGATATGAGGGACATGTCATGAATACTTAAAATAATAAAAAAAAAAAAAAAGAAAAAATCTTTCCCAAAGTCAAAGCCATCAAAATGCAGGCAGGCCATACGCAACCAAGGGCAGGCCCATGAAGCAAAGCTTGCCAAAATTGATCCCCACTGAAGGCCAAAACAGAAAAGAACGACCTAAAAACACGCTGAAATGCAGTCAACATCAAAGGAATTGCAATTGGAGGAGAAAAGAAGAAAATTTTGGAAATTTAGTGACTCTAAGAAAATGGCCTGGGTTTATGTCAGGTGCAGTGCAAAGGACCAAAAGATGCAAAAACTAAGCTCACAGATGTTGCAAAAGCAGGGGAAAAAGTCAAGGAGGAAGACACAACTTAGGGGGAAACATATGAGGGACATGGCATGAATACTTAAAATAATAAAAAAAAAAAAAAAAGAAAAAATCTTTCCCAAAGTCAAAGCCATCAAAATGCAGGCAGGCCATACGCCACCAAGGGCAGGCACTTGCAGCAAAGCTTGCCAAAATTGATCCCCACTGAAGGCCAAAACAGAAAAGAAGGACCTACAAACACGCTGGAAAGGAGTCAACATCAAAGGAATTGCAATTGGAGGAGAAAAAAAAAAAATTTGGGAAATTTAATGACTCTAAGAAAATGGCCTGCGTTTATATCAGGTGCAGTGCAAAGGACAAAATGATGCCAAAACTAAGCTCACAGATGTTGCAAAAGCAGGGGAAAAAGTCAAGGAGGAAGACACAACTTAGGGGGCAAGATATGAGGGACATGGCATGAATACTTAAAACAAAAAAGAAAAAAAAAAGAAAAAATCATTCCCAAAGTCAAAGCCATCAAAATGCAGGCAGGCCATACGCCACCAAGGGCAGGCACTTGCAGCAAAGCTTGCCAAAATTGATCCCCACTGAAGGCCAAAACAGAAAAGAAGGACCTACAAACAAGCTGGAATGGAGACACCATCAAAGGAATTGCAATTGGAGGAGAAAAAAAAAAAAATTTGGGAAATTTAATGACTCTAAGAAAATGGCCTGCGTTTATATCAGGTGCAGTGCAAAGGACCAAAAGATGCCAAAACTAAGCTCACAGATGTTGCAAAAGCAGGGGAAAAAGTCAAGGAGGAAGACACAACTTAGGGGGCAAGATATGAGGGACATGGCATGAATGCTTAAAAAAAAAAAAAAAAAATAAATAAATCTTTCCCAAGTTAAAGCCATCAAAATGCAGGCAGCTCATACGCCACCAAGGGCAGGCACATGCAGCAAAGCTTGCCAAAATTGATCCCCACTGAAGGCCAAAACAGGAAAGAAGGACTTGCAAACACGCTGGAATGGAGACAACATCAAGGAATTGCAATTGGAGGAGAAAAAAAGAAAATTTGGGAAATTTAGTGACTCTAAGAAAATGGCCCGGGGTTTTATCAGGTGCAGTGCAAAGGACCAAAAGATGCCAAAACTAAGCTCACAGATGTTGCAAAAGCAGGGGAAAAAGTCAAGGAGGAAGACACAACTTAGGGGGCAAGATATGAGGGACATGTCATGAACACTTCAGAAAACAACCAAAAAAAGAAAAAAATCTTTCCCAAAGTCAAAGCCATCAAAGGCATGGCCTGCCATCAAGTGCAGGGACATGCACCAAAGATTCCTCTATTGGTCCCCATTGTAATCGCAAGATTCCTTTTCACTTCCCGAAAGGAAATTAAATTTCCTTTCGAGCAGGGAAAAGGAATCTTGCGGATCCCAAAAGAAAGGCTTACAAACACTCTGGAAAGGAGATAGGTTCAAATGAAATGCAATTGAAAAAAGCAGAAAATCGGGAATTTTAGTCTCTACAAAAAATAGGCTGTGAGGAAATCAGCTGCATTGCAAAGGACCAAAAGGTGCCAAAACTAAGCTCACAGATGTTGCAAAAGCAGGGGAAAAAGTCAAGGAGGAAGACACAACTTAGGGGGCAAGATATGAAGGACATGGCATGAATACTTAAAACAAACAAACAAAAAAAAAATAGAAAAAGTCTTTCCCAAAGTCAAAGCCATCAAAATGCAGGCAGGCCATATGCCACCAAGGGCAGGCACATGCAGCAAAGCTTGCCAAAATTGTTCCCCACTGCAGGCAAAACTGAAAAGAAGGACCTACAAACACGCTGGAATGGTGACAACATCAAAGGAATCTCAAATGGAGGAGAAAAAAAGAAAATTTTGGAAATTTATTGACTCTAAGAAAATGGCCTTGGTTTATGTAAGGTGCATTGCAAAGGACCAAAAGGTGCCAAAACTAAGCTCACAAATGTTGCAAAAGCAGGGGAAAAAGTGAAGGAGGAAGACACAACTTAGGGGGCAAGATGTGAAGGACATGGCATGAATACTTAAAACAAAAAAGAAAAAAAAAATAAAAAATCTTTCCCAAAGTCAAAGCCATCAAAATGCAGGCAGGCCATACGCCACCAAGGGGCAGGCACTTGCAGCAAAGCTTGCCAAAATTGATCCCCACTGAAGGCCAAAACAGAAAAAAGGACCTACAAACACGCTGGAAAGGAGTCAACATCAAAGGAATTGCAATTGGAGGAGAAAAAAAGAAAATTTGGGAAATTTAGTGACTCTAAGAAAATGGCCTGGCAGTATATCATGTGCAGTGCAAAGGACCAAAGATGCCAAAACTAAGCTCACAGATGTTGCAAAAGCAGGGGAAAAAGTCAAGGAGGAAGACAGAACTTAGGGGGCAAGATATGAGGGACATGGCATGAACACTTCAGAAAACAACCAAAAAAAGAAAAAAATCTTTCCCAAAGTCAAAGCCATCAAAAGGCATGGCCTGCCATCAAGTGCAGGGACATGCTCCAAAGATTCCTCTATTGGTCACCATTGAAATCGCAAGATTCCTTTTCCCTTCCCGAAAGGAAATGAAATTTCCTTTCGGGAAGGGAAAAGGAATCTTGCGAATCCCAAAAGAAAGGCTTGCAAACACTCTGGAAAGGAGATAGGTTCAAATGAAATGAAATTGAAAAAAGCAGAAAATCGGGAATATTAGACTCTTAAAAAATAGGCTCTGAGGAAATCAGCTGCATTGCAAAGGACCAAAAGGTGCCAAAACTAAGCTAACAGATGTTGCAAAAGCAGGGGAAAAAGTCAAGGAGGAAGACACAACTTAGGGGGCAAGATATGAGGGACATGGCATGAACACTTCAGAAAACAACCAAAAAAAGAAAAAAATCTTTCCCAAAGTCAAAGCCATCAAAGGCATGGCCTGCCATCAAGTGCAGGGACATGCACCAAAGATTCCTCTATTGGTCCCCATTGTAATCGCAAGATTCCTTTTCCCTTCCTGAAAGGAAATGAAATTTCCTTTCAGGAAGGGGTATGGAATCTTGCGAATCCCAAAAGAAAGGTTTACAAACACTCTGGAAAGGAGATAGGTTCAAATGAAATGCAATTGAAAAAAAGCAGAAAATTGGGAATTTTAGTCTCTTCAAAAAATAGGCCGTGAGGAAATCAGCTGCATTGCAAAGGACCAAAAGATGCCAAAACTAAGCTCACAGATGTTGCAAAAGCAGGGGAAAAAGTCAAGGAGGAAGACACAACTTAGGGGGCAAGATATGAGGGGACATGGCGTGAATACTTAAAATAATAAAAAAAAAAAAAAAGAAAAAATCTTTCCCAAAGTCAAAGACATCAAAATGCAGGCAGGCCATACGCACCAAGGGCAGGCACATGCAGCAAAGCTTGCCAAAATTGATCCCCACTGAAGGCCAAAAAAGAAAAGAAGGACCTACAAACACGCTGGGAAAGGAGTCAACATCAAAGGAATTGCAATTGGAGGAGAAAAAAAGAAAATTTGGGAAATTTAATGACTCTTGGAAAGTGGCCTGGGTTTTTATCAGGTGCAGTGCAAACGACCAAAAGATGCCAAAACTAAGCTCACAGATATTGCAAAAGCAGGGGAAAAAGTCAAGGAGGAAGACACAACTTAGGGGGCAAGATATGAGGGACATGGCATGAATACTTAAAATAGTAATAACAAAAAAAAAAAAGAAAAAATCTTTCCCAAAGTCAAAGCCATCAAGGTGCAGGCAGGCCATACGCCACCAAGGGCAGGCACATGCAGCAAAGCTTGCCAAAATTGATCCCCACTGAAGGCCAAAACAGAAAAGAAGGACCTACAAACACGCTGGAAAGGAGTCAACATCAAAGGAATTGCATTTGGAGGAGAAAAAAAGAAAATTTGGGAAATTTAATGACTCTAAGAAACTGGCCTGGGGTTTTAGCAGGTGCAGTGCAAAGGACCAAAAGGTGCAAAAACTAAGCTCACAGATGTTGCAAAAGCAGGGGAAAAAGTCAAGGAGGAAGACACAACTTAGGGGGGCAAGATATGAGAGACATGGCATGAATACTTAAAACAAAAAAAAAAAAAAAAATAGAAAAAACCTTTCCCAAAGTCAAAGCCATCAAAATGCAGGCAGGCCATACGCCACGAAGGGCAGGCACATGCAGCAAAGCTTGCCAAAATTGATCCCCACTGAAGGCCAAAACAGAAAAGAGGGACCTACAAACATGCTGGAAAGGAGTCAACATGAAAGGAATACAATTTCTATGAGAAAAAAAGAAAATTTGGGAAATGTAGTGACTCTAAGAAAATGGCCCGGGGTTTATATCAGGGGCAGTGCGAAGGACCAAAAGATGCCAAAACTAAGCTCACAAATGTTGCAAAAGCAGGGTAAAAAGTCAAGAAGGAAGACACAACTTAGGGGGCAAGATATGAAGGACATGGCAGCAATACTTATAATAATAAAAAAAAAAAAAAAAGACAAAATCTTCTCCAAAGTCAAAGCCATCAAAATGCAGGCAGGCCATACGCCACCAAGGGCAGGCCCATGCAGCAAAGCTTGCCAAAATTGATCCCCACTAAAGGCCAAAACAGCAAAGAAGGACCTATTAACACGCTGGAAAGGAGTCAACATCAAAGGAATTGCAATTGGAGGAGAAAAAAAGAAAATTTGGGAAATTTAGTGACTATAAGAAAATGGCCTGGGTTTTATCAGGTGCAGTGCAAAGGACCAAAGATGCCAAAACTAAGCTCACAGATGTTGCAAAAGCAGGGGAAAAAGTCAAGGAGGAAGACACAACTTAGGGGGCAAGATATGAGGGACGTGGCATGAACACTTCAGAAAAATACTAAAAAAAGAAAAAAATCTTTCCCAAAGTCAAAGACATCAAAAGGCATGGCCTGCCATCAAGTGCAGGGACATGCACCAAAGATTCCTCTATTGGTCCCCATTGAAATCGCAAGATTCCTTTTCCCTTCCCGAAAGGAATTGAAATTTCCTTTCGGGAAGGGGAAAAGGAATCTTGCGAATCCCAAAAGAAAGGCTTACAAACACTCTGGAAAAGAGATAGGTTCAAAAGAAAGGTAATTGAAAAAAGCAGAAAATCTGGAATTTTAGTCTCTTCAAAAAATAGGCTGTGAGGAAATCAGCTGCATTGCAAAGGAACAAAAGGTGCCAAAACTAAGCTCACAGATGTTGCAAAAGCAGGGGAAAAAGTCAAGGAGGAAGACACAACTTAGGGGGCAAGATATGAGGGACATGGCATGAATACTTAAAATAATAAAAAAAAAAAAAAAAAAAAAAAAATCTTTCCCAAAGTCAAAGCCATCAAAATGCAGGCAGGCCATACGCCACCAAGGGCAGGCACATGCAGCAAAGCTTGCCAAAATTGATCCCCCCTGAAGGCAAAACAGAAAAGAAGGACCTACAAACACGCTGGAAAGGAGTCAACATCAAAGGAATTGTTATTGGAGGAGAAAAAAAGAAAAATTTGGGAAATTTAGTGACTCTAAAAAAATGGCCGGGGTTTATGTCAGGCGCAGTGCTAAGGACCAAAAGATGCCAAAACTAAGCTCACAAATGTTGCAAAAGCAGGGAAAAATGTGAAGGAGGAAGACACAACTTAGGGGGCAAGATATGATGGTCATGGCATGAATACTTAAAACAAAAAAGAAAAAAAAAGGAAAAAATCTTTCCCAAAGTCAAAGCCATCAAAATGCAGGCAGGCCATACGCCACCAAGGGCAGGCACATGCAGCAAAGCTTGCCAAAATTGATCCCCACTGAAGGCCAAAACAGAAAAGAAGGACCTACAAACATGCTGGAAAGGAGTCAACATGAAAGGAATTCAATTTCTATGAGAAAAAAAGAAAATTTGGGAAATTTAGTGACTCTAAGAAAATGGCCTGGGTTTATATCAGGGGCAGTGCGAAGGACCAAAAGGTGCCAAAACTAAGCTCACAGATGTTGCAAAAGCAGGGGAAAAAGGCAAGGAGGAAGACACAACTTAGGGGGCAAGATATGAGGGACATGGCATAAATAGTTAAAATATTAAAAAAAAAAAAAAAAAAAAATCTTTCCCAAAGTCAAAGCCATCAAAATGCAGGCAGGCCTTACGCCACCAAGGGCAGACACATGCAGCAAAGCTTGCCAAAATTGATCCCCACTGAAGGCCAAAACTGAAAAGAAGGACTTGCAAACACGCTGGAATGGAGACAACATCAAAGGAATTGCAATTGGAGGAGAAAAAAAAGAAAATTTGGGAAATTTAGTGACTCTAAGAAACCGGCCTGGGGTTTTATC